>OZ023210.1:27870438-28136048 GCA_963995525.1 Escarpia spicata
ATACGGGAAGGGCAGTAGTGGTGGTCGGTGCAGGAAGGGTGGTATTGATGGTCAGTGCAGGAAGGGTGGTATTGGTGGCCGGTGCAGGAAGGGTAATCAGTGCATGAAGGGGAGTAGCGGTGGTTGGTGCAAAAAAGGCAGTAGCGGTGGTCATTGCAGGAAGAGTGGTCGTTGCAAAAAGGGCAGTAGCTGTGGTCGGTGCAGGAAGGGGTATGGTTACTTGCTGCACTGGAGCTGAAGCAATTTCCGTCTGCAGAACAGGTGTGATTATGACATATTTGTCACCTAGGATAACATACTAACAGTTGGAATGACATGCAAAGATGTTTGACTTTTTTTGGCATTTTCAGCAGGTGTAATCGAAAAATGATTGCCTTCTAACATACGCCTGCATTACTAGTACTATTTAGAATAAGGTGCATATATTACTTAAAATGACAACTGTATCTTACCCTATGACTGCATGTATGCCACACCATTTCAGATGGTAATAAGTTGGGTTGCAATATTACTGTAATTATTATTCTGAAATAAAAATGCATGGATGGTCGGTGCAGGAAGGGTGGTATCAGTGTTTGGTGCAGGGAGGGTGGTAGCGGTGTTCGATGCAGGAAGGATGGTCAGTGCAAGAAGGATGGTATCAGTGTTCGGTTCCGGAAGGGTGGTAGCAGTCTTCGGTGCAGGAAGGGTGGTCAGTGCATGAAGGGTGGTATCAGTCTTCGGTGCAGGAAGGGTTGTAGCGATGTTCGGTGCAGGAAGTGTGGTCAGTGCAGGAAGGGTGGTATCAGTGTTCGGTGCAGGAAGGGTGGTAACGGTGTTCTGTGCAGGAAGTGTGATCAGTGCAGGAAGGGTTGTAGGGGTGTTCGGTGCAGGAAGTATGGTTAGTGCAGGAAGGGTGGTAGCAGTGGTGAGTGTTGGAAGGGTGGTCGGTGCAGGAAGGATGGTAACGGTGTTCAGTGCAGGAAGGGTAGTCAGTGCAGCATGGGTGGTATCAGTGTTCGGTGCAGTAAGGGTGATCAGTACATGCAGTGGTCAGTGTTGGAAGGATGGTCAGTGCAGGAAGGGTGGTATGGGTGTTCGGTGCAGGAAGGGTGGTAGCGATGTTCGGTGCAGGAAGGGTGGTAGCGGTATTCTGTGCAGCAAGTGTGGTCAGTGCAGGAAGGATGGTAGCGATGTTCGGTGCAGGAAGTGTGGTCGATGCAGGAAGGGTGGTAGCCGTGGTCAGTTTTGGATGTGTGGTCGGTGCAGGAAAGGTGGTTAGTGTTGGAGGGGTGGTCGGTGCAGGAAAGGCAGTAGCAGTGGTCGGTGCAGAGCAACTGTCACCATGACATGTTCGTCCCCTAGGGTAACATACCGACAGTTGGAATTACATGCAAAGAAAACTTATTTTGTTGTATATTTATAATATGGAGAATGTATCTTACACTGTGCCTGCTTGCAATTCAGGTGGTCATAAGTATAGTTGCAAAATTATTGTAATTGGTATCCTGAAATTAAAAATGCAATTTGTATTGTCATTGCTTGTGTGCGGTATTGGCCGTCTACTGTGTGTGTCACTGTGAACTAATGTAAATGAGGTTTTTATATTTTTTTTAAGCGTCAAATTGTATTTGTATAGATATTGTCTTTGTGTTTTGACTAACCTTTGGAATTATCCAAATCTTGGAACGTTTTCCCCTTCTATGATCGCCTGCTAGAATTGTCAAATTTTTCATATCACGCGCCGTCCGTGGCTCTGGTGTTATGACAGTGAAGTGTCCATTTGAAGACATCTTCGTAAATATCTAATGTCCCAGAGTCAAGGGAAAAGTGCTGTAATGCGATCCCGTACCTCCGGGAGTGGTGTCTCTGGCGCTAGTGACAACCTTTTCCCCTTGAAGAACTGGTTGCTTCCTACAAAATGTTATTGTTGTATGGAGATACAGTACTAGACAACATTATTTATATCTAAAAAAGTAAAATGGCTGGTGTTTGAATGATATATCTTTTATTTTGCAATGTTAATTGGTTATGGGAAATTTTTTAATTTTTTTTCTTCAATATGATAAATCCATAGTTGCATATGCCATGGTTAATGAGACAAGTGTTAATACATAATGCAACTAAATGTACTATTGTTTACAAGTGTCTGACCTCGAAACAAATGTTGATCGCTTCAGTTGAGTCTTAATTTGTAGATGGCTTCGGCAAGAGTGCAGTTTCTAGTGTTATGCTTCGTCTGTCGCGAATAGGTGTATTGTTGAATATTGCTTGTGAGAAGTGTTGTAACCTGGAGATACAGTGTTATATGAAAATTGAATTATGACTTTTAGAAATTGTTGTGGTCAATTTACTGGATGTACCTTAATTGTTATAATATACATGCGATGTCTGTATAAGTATAAAAACAATTTCAGGATGATCTACACACTCATTTATCATTAATGAAAAGTAAAGAATTCTAGTAGAAAGCATACTGTTAATAGCCTCCACATGCTGTGAAACATTAAATTATATTGTTTACTTTTGGGTTGATTCCAAACGTCTCAGCTAGGGCTACGATTATACAGGTTTACTTATAAGTCTAATAATGTAGTAGTGATAATAAAATACTTACTGTGAAACTAAATTAAACTCGACTGCATGATCGTGTTGTTCTTGTTCTTGTTGTTGAGCTTGCGTGTCTTGGATTGTTGTTAAAGTGATGTTTACTGGTGTTTTAAAAGGCGGTTTAGTCTTTGTCCGATATCCATAATAATTTCTCACGTAAGATTATTCCTTAATACTCCACTGTATGACCACTGGTTCAGTAATGTCCCGCAAGAGGCACAACTGGTTCCCAAGGGCAACCTAGTTTTCGACTCCCAAAATGGGTCAGGCGTCGTTACACGCGACCCACTTTTAGGTTGCTCAGAACGCGCTGCTGACCAATTGGAAGCGCGAGTTGCTGGTTGTAATGCGGTCAGTTGTCGTACTGACCAATGGGCATCGCGGTTCTCTGACATAAGTGGCGATCCTTGCTTGGTATAAGGGGTCATGTTCTAGTTAGACTTCCTGTCCGTTGCACGAAGACAAGTGCAGTGTATTTTTTAGAAATGATTTTTTACAAAATTCACATGCTGTGACATAAGTGCATTTGAGTAGGGAGATTTTCATGTATGAATGTAGAAAGTGTTGACTGTAAAATGTTGGATTTCTAGATGATTTTAATAAGCGGAAGGATACTTGGCAGCAATTTGTCTGTGTGACCTGTTTGCGGAGTACTTCTTGCCGGCATTTGTAAATATTGACGGGTGTCACACATACAGGCATTTTACGAGAGCTGGAAGTATGCAATTTTTGATAAAATCTATCGGCATGTCAATGAGATGATGATAACAGCAGGTGAGAAGTTTAAGACATTTTATAGGTCACGTTTTCTTATAATCAGACAAAACGTTAACATGGTCGCCTATGGGAAAACCAACAGTGGGCTGACCCCATAAGGGAGACCGCGGCTAGTCGCAACAAACAACACCACAATTCAGGACGTCGGTTCAGTTTCTTACCTGATTATAGCATTTCATATATCAACAAATAGCAACTGCATAATATAGTGATTGGTCCACTCGCCTTTTTCTATGTTCTTTTGTTTCCTTTGACCATTGGCCTGTGATCGACCAAAGCACAACTATATTTATTTTGTTATTTACCTTTTCGGTCAACTTGAATAGACAGTCATTCTCCAGGTATCGCCCCGGGTTTTTGCACCACTGATGAGGGTAAGCTAGTGAAATATAATTTGCATTTGCATTAGGTTACGAGGTACCAGTGCCTCAGCTAGCCCCGGACTCCCCTACGTTGCCGAGTGCAAAACTAGCGCGTGAGTCGTTGGTCTCTCCCAACGTCCGCGAGAGTCTGGCATATGTCGCACGCCGTCGCCACCCACTGCTCTACGTCCGGTAGCTTCCAACCACCAGCTCCGACGGGACGAACACGACCGACTAGACACGTCCCATACTTTGCATACTTTGCTTTACAGGCATACGTTGTTGTTGGAAACTTACTTTACTTACTGAATGTTTCACCAGTCGACGCGGTTGTGTGCTAATGTATGAGTTTCTGCAAAGGTCTTCCCAATCCATTCTGCAATATTGTCTGACCATCTCTTCCTCTGTCTTCCTTTTCTTCTTTTCCCCGGCACAGTTCCTTGTAGTAGTATTTTTGTGAGCCCGCTTGATCGTGTTACATGACCATACCATCTCTGTTTCCTCTTTTTTACAGTGGTCAGCAGGTCTTCGTAATGTCCCACATGTTGAGTGATGATGTTTATGTTTGTTGGGAACATGCGTCGATTACTGATGCGGCCTGATCATTTTTCGTCACCACTGACTTCCATGTTTACGGCCTAGCATACTTTATATTGCAAGCATACTTTGTTGTTGGGAACATGAGTCTGTTACTTGTGCGTCCTGATCTTTTTTCGTCACCACTGTTTACGGCCTTGCTGGGCATGAGTCGATCAGCTGCCGCTCCGCCGCCCGCCAATACTGTCTACGTCATCAAGGTCTTTGAAGAATGCCCCTAAGAATAACACCTTTGTCGTGTTTGGTGCACTCAGAGACCAGTTCGGTCCACTGAGACACCAGTTCGGTGCACTTAATACAAAGAGCTGATAACTTTGAGTGAATTCAAGCAATATCCACGGTGTACCTAGATGACATAGATCCACTGATGACGACCTTGGCCTATATGTACATTACAATGACGACGTTGACGAGTTGTGCTGGGGAGTGTCCTACCAGTGACGTATGCGTGTGGTCGTGCTGCGATTATGAATAGGGGATTGAAGTAAGAAGGTCATCACAGTGCAGAGATGATAGGGTAGGATGGTGTGCTATTGATCACAAGGAGCCGGAGAGAGCGACACGGCACAAAACACGGGGTATAGAAACAGCAGCCATAGAGTGAGAGGACGGAGAAGGAAGCACATAGAACTTCACACTGGCCCAAAATAGATATAGTAAGGGTATCAACAGAACATCAGCAGTGGATATAAAAAGAATGGAAAAGTGATCAGTAGTGTAAACAAGTGTGCGGCATTTAGGAAATTAAATTCGAAGGGGTGGCATTGAGGTACTTTTTATATTAGGAGAGTGTTGCAAGTGGGAAAAGTAATACAAGACTACGCACATAAGGCAGAGGAGGATAGAAAATTGGAAGATTATTCCGCTCCATGAAGCGTTTGTGGAAATGATGAAAGCGAATGGACTTGTGTAAGTTAGAGATGCAGAGGTCAGAATGGTGGAGGCAAGTTTCAAAGAGTCAAGTGCGGATGTGATATTTGAGGAATAGAATGGGGAATATGGTTTGGAATGGGAGTATCTGTTTGAGTCCATGTTGTTAATGTTGGCAATTAACGTGATAGTATATGGGAGTTGAGACAACAAGACATGTATGGTGAGACTGCGTGTCTTCGCGCTCTCACCCGTACGACATGTAGGCCTTAGAACACAAACGCAAACGTAGGCCTACAGAGCACTCATAGCCAAAGGCGATTTTTTTAGGCTATGTCTTGTATTTATGAAAAGTTTTATGTAACATGACAACATTGTTAATCAAACAAAAATAATACAGCAAGACACGTGACCATCAAGTGATGTTGCCAAGACTGAACATACATAATATGTTATTATAATATGTTAATACATGCGCAAAGTACAACATAATCCTTAGTTGATGTTGGCCGCGCCCGCAAGAAGTGTCCGTATACTGGATCACTGCAATGATCAGGTGTTTTGATGACCCAAATTCAACGATGAGGTATCTTTGTAAGCGGCGAGAACCCCAGGAGGCCGAGGGCACGTTGTCATTTCCATGGGTATGGGCAAAGGCTTTGACAGCCTCTGACATGAATGAAACATAACAATTGAACAGATCAATACGAATGGCGGAGTGTCTGACAGACACAGACAGTTTCTGCGTCAATGAGCATCAACTCTCCGGTTCTTCATGCGATACTGGTCAAAACAAACTTATCGACTACTGCGCCAAACGGCGATTTAATAGAAATGTATCCACACCTGAGTTGTAACGATAATTATAAACGTCATATTGTGGAGATCTTGTTACATTAATTGACGAGGACACAGCTTACTTTTATCAAAGAGACGGCGATATCAGCGTATACACATCTAACGAACGTTTGTGAGCCACCCACGTATACAATTTACGATAGGGTGAGCACAGTGGTAGCTGTGATGTAGAAGCTGTAGAATCGTGTTTACGATGTTATTATCATAATATAATTTACATGAATGTAACTGATTATGTGTCTATTGTGCAAAGCCTAGCTAAACGTGTACCGTTGTAGCTAAACGTTGTCCATCTAAACGATGTAGACGTACTAAGGCAAATATGGCAACGTTAGGTAAAAACACAATCATGAAATCACAATCTTGACACATTATTCGTTCTCATACTGAGTTAGTGTGGATTTAACCACAGTTGGTCTATATATATTTCATCTACCGGCCAGTAGGGTTGTTGGATTTTTCATTCACAAAAGCTTAGCAAGAAACCAAGATAACAGCGTACAGTGCATATCAAGCGGAAACAAAACCATTATTGAATCATTGTTATGGAACAGTATGGTTATTGCTAGCAGGAGCAATTGATGGCCAGACCCTAATCAATTAGATATGTAACCCATTCCTTCATTGTGTACATCGACTAGGATAACCTTGGAAACAAGAACATACCAACTGGGGCTTGCCATACAATTTGGGCTGTAGACGATGTTTGTGTAAACCATTTGGGGAGCCATCCCTGTGTGCCGTCGTGCTTACGTTTAACGACTGAAGATACCACATTTCGGGCAGTATTGAGCGACGGGACAGCATCACATGCGCGTGATTACCTCACTGACAGCAAAGGAGCTGATCTTATATCTGATACAACTAGGACAGTCTGACCAAAGGTGGAAGATTTCCACGATATATATTTTACCCGTGAAACGTATATTTGTTTCTATTTTTCTTGCCATTTATGTTTAATCGGGAAAATCTACAGTCTAGGCCATAGGTGACATTTTAATAATTGTGGACGTTTTACTGCGTGGACAAAAATATTCTGTCCAATTTTGATCAACGTTCTTAGCACTCTTTCCCATCGACAGACCCAATGATCTAAGCGTGTCACGTCAAAGTGGCGAGTATTCCCGAAAAGGATTCTGTTCTAAAGACTCCGTGCATTAAAACTTGTTCCAAAACCCTAGTTGACAGCTAGTGTTTCAACCATGGTTCAAAATACTCTTCTCGTATTGAAAATAGGTCGACATTCTCGCATTTGAATCCAAGTATGATTGACACCTTACATTGGCCACTAGGTGTTTTAAACCTACTTTCAAAACACTACCGTAGTGTGTTCGACGGTGTGTGTGTTGAACGTCCAACTCTGGAGCTGCCAAGCCGAGCAGCGTTTCCGTGTTCCTACCAGTCGGTAGATCGGCGGAATAGGGTTAAAAACACTATTCTAGACAAACCGGTACATGTACCACTGTTTCCGCCCACGGGCATATTCAGACTGACAATGTATGCTTATGCAATACACACCATTGCTCAAGTATTGCGTCACTCATTCATATGCATACATCAACCATCACAGCTTTACATAATCTAATAATGAGGTGTTTAATTTAAGGTTGTACCAGTAGACAAAGTGGCAGCGAAAGAATACGGAGGATGACAGGAGGGAAGGTACGGAAGCTTGCAGTAATGTGTTACTTAATAGTAAACGAACAATGTTTCGAGGAGGGGGGAGAAAAAGGGGAGATATGGAGGAGAGAGAGGTGAGAAAAAGAGATGGGGAGAGGGTTGAAATAGAGGGAATAGAGAGAGGAAGAGAAAGACATGACATATATAGGCATGATATATAGAGAGACGTGAACGAGATATTGGATGAGGGGGTGGAGAGAAATAGAGCGGCAGCAGATGCAGATAATGAGGGAGCAGGGAGGAAGGAAGGAAGGGAGGGAGGTAGGGAAGATAGACGGATCGTGTGGATGAAGATGGGAATGGGGAGAGAAGGATGTACAGAAAGAGAGTAAATACATAGTAAGATTGGGAGAGGGGAGCAGCACTAGTGTAGGTGACATCAACTACAAAAGAGACTGAAACAGGAAACGAGAGAAACGAATGTACGCCCGCAAGCAACCACGCAGACAGGTTGTGAAACACAATGATAATTTAAGGTACAATGTGACGGTGACAGGGAGAGATACAGAAGAAAATTTACCACGACGCGACATAGTGTGTGGAAAGTGCTACCGAACGAATCTGAGAGCGTCTTATGGCAAAAAGTAAGAATTACACTGTGCACAATGGTGTTTTCAGATGGATGCATCAAACGATGAACACAGTTGCAGCGTCAAGGGTTGGCTTAGAAAGTACTTTTTGGAAGGTAAGTACATTTATATTAATTTTGAAAGCAGACTGTCATAATCATACCATCATATTTTGGTTCCAGTTGGGGAGAAATCTTCTTTATTATTAACTGAATATTTGCTTACATTAACACATCAAATATACACCGGTAATATTTTATATACAAACCTGTATAACAACGTAACAGTTTTTTCCAGAATGCCTCACCATTGGTTGAGTCTCACGGATTTGTTAGATTTACACAGGCTCACGGCCGTGAGAGACGATGCTCACGGATTTCTGTAATTTTACTATTTTCATTTGTTTTCAATCCTCGATATAACGCACCTCGTTAAGTTACAATGCGTATTCGGACATAGCGCGGTCGGCCGTGGATCCCGAATTTCTGCCAAGTTATCGATACGCTATCCATCACCAACACTTATATTACGCTAAACAAGATTTAACAAGATTTAACAAGATTGCCATCCAGAAAATTACTCTGGATGGCAGTTGGACAAGGAAGCCTTTTGGCTTATCGAGAGTCCAATACTTTTTATCTACATGTATCCCGCCTTTTTAAGGTGTGTGTCGATTTTATTTTTAAACATATTCACGCTACTAGCACCAACACAATCAGGAGATAATCTGTTCCATTCATTTACAGTCCTTTGTGAGAATGAGAACTTTCTTATATCTAATCTGCACTGCTCCTTTACTAATGTAGCTTCATGTCCTCTGGTCCTTCTATCTTTCTTAACTGAGAAAAAAATGTTTCTATCAATATTTTCATAACCATTCAATATTTTAAACACCTCTATGTGATCTCCTCTCAATCTCCTGGTCTCTAGTGTTGTTAAACCACATTCTTTTAGGCGTATTTCGTAACTAAGATCCCTCAGATTTGGTATCATTTTAGTCGCTCTCCTCTGTACTCTTTCTAGCATATCTATGTCCTTCTTGCGATATGGCCTCCATGCTTGTATACAATATTCTAAATGAGGCCTCACTATTGTTTTGTACAGCGGTACTATTAATTCTTTTTTCTTATACGCTATATTTCGCCTAATTAATCCAAGGATTTGATTTCCCTTTGACGCTGCAATTCCGCACTGCTCTGACACCTTCATATCAGCACTAATGGTTAACCCTAAGTCCTTTTCTTTTACAGTAGTACTTAGAACAGTACCCCCCATTTTATATTTTACCTCTTCATTCCCATGACCTGTGTGGAGGCATTTACATTTCCCAAAATTGAACAGCATTTGCCACTTTTCAGACCATTTGATCAACCTATCAAGATCATCTTGTAAATGCTGTCTGTCTCCATAACTTTTAATCCTTCTAAAAACTTTTGTATCATCCGCAAATTTTAACACCTTGCTTGTTATATCATCGTCCAAATCGTTGATATATATTAAGAATAATATAGGTCCTAGTACTGATCTTGTGGTACCCCACTCAATACCGATTTCCAGTTTGAAGCCTCCCCATCAACTACTACACGTTGTCTTCTGTCATTCAGCCATTTTTCTATCCAGTTTATTATACCATTTCCTATGCCATGGGCCTTTAGCTTAAGGAGTAATCTTTGATGTGGTACTTTGTCGAAAGCTTTTTGAAAATCTAAATAGATGATATCTACTGGTGATCCCTCATCTACCCACCTAGTGATGTCTTCCAAAAAACATAACATATTTGTTAAGCATGACCTCGCTTTTAAAAACCCATGTTGAGATGGGTTTATCAAGTTATGTTTAACAAGAAAATCCACCATGTGATCTTTAATTAGTCTTTCTAATAATTTGCAAATCACTGATGTTAAACTCACTGGTCTATAGTTCTCTGACTTGTTTCTCGAACCTTTTTTAAATAACGGTATAATGTTTGCCTCTTTCCATTCTAAAGGAACCACTCCCTCTTCTAATGACAAATTGAAAACTGTTGCAAGCGGTGCGCTAATTTGTTCTACAATTTCCAATAGTAGTTTGGGCGGAATCCCGTCCACTCCAGGTGATTTATTATCCTTCATAGCCCTTATTTTCTTAGCTACCATTTCCGAGGTTACAAAAGGTTCTTTTTAGACCGTTTCCCTTGTTTTTTGAAAGGTAAAAATGTATCGACTATGCACTTAATTTCACTATTTAAGATATTCCAGCATTCGGTTGCTGTCTTATTCTTCAGTGTGTTATTCCAGTCTATCTTTGCTAAATATTTCCTCATGTCCTTATACCTTCCTTTGTGGAAATTTCTCCTATACTGCTTTTTACTATTCCTTTCTGATTTTACTTTGATGGTAAAATGTATCTGGTTGTGATCACTACTCCCCAGTGGCTCACATATCTTGACATTGTCAACTAATTCTTTCTGTGAGGACAAAACTAAGTCTAACACATTCTCTCCCCTGGTTGGTTCTAGCACATGTTGAGAAAGGAAACTATCTTGTACTAAAACTAAAAACTTGTGGTCCTCACTCCCCATACTCTGTAGAGATTTCCATTGTATATGCCCATGGTTAAAGTCCCCCATAATAATACAGTTCCGTTTGCTTACTTCCCTTATAGCGTTTTGTATTTTTTCATTTTCGTCTATGCTTATGTTTGGACTTCGATAAACTAACCCAACTGTTAACGTTGAGTTTCCTGTAACTATGTTACACCAAACAGCTTCTTCGCAATCTGCTTCTCTTTCTAATTTTATTTCATAAGCCTGGATAGATTCTTTAATATATAAAATAACTCCACCTCCCTTTCTTCCTATTCTATCTTTCCTAAACATTACATATCCTGTTAGTCCCAATTCGGCATCTGATATATCAGTGGTGGCCCACGATTCGGTTATACCTATTATGTGAGGGTCAATATCTTCTACCATAATGTTTAGTTCACTTCTTTTGTTTACTATGCTCCTTGCATTTAAACAAATGCATTTATATCCTGATTCAGAACAGTTTTCCAGGCTGTTCTTTGCCGATTTATTTCTGCTGTCTTTATCTATGCCTCCAGTTTCAGGCTTCTCTGTGAATCCCCCCTGCGAATCTAGTTTAAATAGATGCAGCCTGTCCCACTGTCAACAGATTGCAGCAAGTTCTCTGAGAAAACTGCTGCCCTCTTTCCACTTAGATGTAGGCCATCTCTCACGTACATATCTTCCCTCCCAACAAAGTATCCCCATAAATCTACGAATCCCACCCCCTCTTCTTTACACATCTGCTCAACTAGTGCGTTGATCGCCATCCTCTTGCAGTTTCTATATGTCGGCCCCCTTCCTCCCATTACTGGCAAAATTCCTGAGAGGATAATCTGTTCTACTCTTGTCTTCTTTAACTTCTTCACTAACTGTCTGTACTTCTGAACTATCCCAGTTGTTCCCTCCCTCTCTGCGTTATTTGTCCCTACATGTACTAGTATAGACCCTCCCTTGCCATGCCCCAGTACCTTCTCTACCCTTTCAGTTACATGTTCTATCATAGCCCCCGGTAGACAAACAACGATAACGATATAATAAATGTAAACAGTTACCTAAAAACTCCATCCAAAACACCAAAGATTTCCTCGCTTGTGCCGCCGTTTTGCGTTGCACACTGGCATGTCCAGCAGGCGTGTGCGTGCCGTCCCGTCACTGAAGAGTCGGACCAGGACGACGAGCCGCTTCATCTCAGTTGCCAAGCATCGCTTGATAACGTGCGTGGTCTTCGTCCGTTTACTCTTAAAGAATAAAGGACTTCGCGATCGCATTTATACGGGCAACAGTTCGGTGAAATGGTCGGCGAAACGCGACTTATAGATCGCATCGTGCTTCACATGTCATTCCCCGCAGCGTTCTTGGCGCCGCGATGCGGGCTTGGCTATTATTCGTTTTGGTGGCGGCGTCCCTGGTGACATATTTTGAAACACCGCAAAGCGCCTCGCTCACGTCTCATTTCTTGGAACCTGATCACATACATTCCACTGCGCTAGATAATTATGGATGCTCCACAAGCAAAGAAGTGGAAAAATTATGCGGCTGTATCCCAGCCAGAATGGGTCCAGCTATTTAACGGCATAATAACCAAGTCGAAGGCGAAGCCTGTCAAGCATCACGCCTAATGCTTACATGATGTTCGCGCGCATATCAAGTCAAAATTGCATGACAGACAACTGAAGTCAGCTCGATAAGACGCACCGATGACTTTTTTTTCAAGGCGAGGGCGGTCACTCCTGATTCGACCACAAAATCTGTGGTGATGTTCGCATATTTTGTGGCAGAGCACAACCTCCCAGCAGCCGTCGCCGACCATTTCACCGAACTGTTGCCCGTATAAATGCGATCGCGAAGTCCTTTATTCTTTAAGAGTAAACGGACGAAGACCACGCACGTTGTCAAGCGATGATTGGCAACTGAGATGAAGCGGCTCGTCGTCCTGGTTCGACTCTTCAGTGACGGGACGGCACGCACACGCCTGCTGGACATGCCAGTGTGCAACGCAAAACGGCGGCACAAGCGAGGAAATCTTTGGTGTTTTGGATGGAGTTTTTAGGTAACTGTTTACATTTATTATATATGCTGTTTTATTGACTGCTCAAAAAACATTTTAAAATAGACAAAAATCATATCGACGAGAAACCCTTAAAGACGAATTCGAAGACCTCCAGCTGATGTAGGACGACGTCCTCAACACGGAGGTCGGAGGGAAATAGGAACAGTTATAACAGTTCTTGCTGGTATGGTTATTGTTGAGTGCTTTGCTATTTAGATGCCGTGACGGGCTAGAGGAGGTTTTCGACAGGCAAGGGTAGGTGACCAAAGATGGCTTTCTGGAATATGTTGAGGCGTCTGTTTGTTCGTCTGGTCGTTAGTTGTTTTAGGTTTATTTTTTAATATTTCTGATACACATTCAGTGTCTCTGGATGTATAATAGTTAAGGCAAAAGCGAGCTGCCCGTCTTTGGACCATTTCTATTTTGTTGGTGAGGACCTGGGTGTGGGGATCCCACATGGATTATGAGTATTCTTAGAGTGGTACACAACAAGCTATAATATCACCAGAAAGGGACTGATCAAAAGTCACCCCTAAATATGTAACACTTGACTTTGATTCAATGACATTTCCATTGCATACAACATTAAAATTGTTACATTTGTACAGTTTTTGTCTCTTCGTTCCAAACACGATGGATTGTGTTTTTCCTAAATGAAGAGACAGTTTGTTATCGATTATCCATTCACTGACGGATTCCAGCTACGAACTTAAAGTTGCCTCTATCTCTGCTAAATCCTTTCCCGAGGCAAGCAAGACTGAATCGTCCGCATATAACAAAAGCTTGCATTGAACTGCAGCAGACATGTCATTTACATATAACAGGAAGAGTAGAGGCCCAAGTATGGAACCTTGTGGTACACCTCAAGTGATACCTTTTGTCCCAGACATTGTTCCATCGACATAGGTAATTTGTACTCTACCCGACAAATAAGATCTAAACCAACATATAGAGAGTTCATTTGCACCTACACCCTTAAGTTTCTTCAAAAGAATGATGTGATCTACAGTATCAAAAGCTTTTTGCAAATCCAACAATACCATGCCTGTGTAATTTCCATTATCATATTCTTGTTTAATGTAATCGGTTGGGTGGATCAAGCATGTATCAGTGGAATACGATGTCCGAAAACCAGACTGACATTCATATAGTAGTTTATGTTTCGTTAAAAAGTCACTTAGTTGATTGAAGAAAATTGTTTCGAACACTTTATAAATTATATATATTAATATGAATTTATATTATATAAAATAATATAAATTCAACATTTTTTTGGTCATATGAAAACATCTAGCTTACAAAATTTCCAGAACCAGCCAGCTCCTTGTCAAAGGAATTGGTCACGACGGGGAACTTGCACGGGGTAGATATGATGTGTGTCACCTATTTTATGGCACTTGCTCGTGAGTTGCAAACCGTCGATCTTGTCAGTATCCAACTCTTTACCTACCCCACCCTCCACCCTACAAGTTCATATTGCACACGCTAATCACCACGCAAATATATGGTTACAGGCAGATTGTGAATATATAGCTATATCATCGCATATCGACACATATACGAGGAAGAAGGTATCAGAATGTATGTGTGAACGCACCTATCCCCTATTGTAGATGTCTGTGGTTGTCACTCAGAATACAGGGCGGCTCGGCGAACTGGCTCGATCGTTTTTTTTAATGCCAATGATACTATTATGCATCCTGCATGTACTAGTATTTGGCACAGTTGCCTGATCAGCAGACACTTGGTTGAAGCGCCTTTTGGTTTTCTTCACAACGATGTATCATTATAGTGTAGTTAATGAATACTGCACGAGCCTCTGGTGCTGTCTTCTCGGAGTGTTTCACATCTGCCGGAGAGACTGTTCTCCATCGGGAGGGCATAGCTTGTATGGTCATAGATGTTTAGCCAATGTATAATTGCAGCAAAAGGTTCTCTGTAGTTGCCAATCTTCTCAGCCCTGATGATGTCCAACATGATCTCCATAGTTTCCACGTATGTCAATCAGATCCTGAAATTTGAATTCCTCCACGAGATATTGAATTGTCTCATTCCTCAAAACATCTGACAGTTGGTCGACCGTGTTGCGTGCCACCTCTCTTCTTCAACATCCTAACTACATTTTGGGCAAGTGCTTTGACTTTCACGTTATGTTAATTACTAAATGCATGTGTAGTAATAAATAATATGTACACTATATCAACAGGAACATATACAAACAAGCTTACAAATAATAATTGGGTGTGTAAACAACTTTGATGTACGCGATCAACACATTTGAGAAGAACACGTTTTTTTATGTTAGATTATCCCACATATTTATGAGAAAATTCAACGTTCAACAGCTGACAACACTGACAAAACATGTACAAATCATAACATATTAAATTTTGGTTTCATGCAACGGTGTGCAAAATAATATATCAATTAATTAATAAAACTATTTTGACACAAGTTTGAGTTGTGACCCTCAAATAGCCTTCAAATTCGAGGGTGGCATCCACGCACACCTATTTTTTGTATTCCTTTTGTGATGGATGTAGCATGAGTTTCTGCTATTACCAAAAAAGCAGTTAAAAGTATAACATCACACGTTGGCTAACTTACCATATGCAGAAAGGCATAATTTTAATAATTCTTCTTTTGACGTTGTCCTTGTGTTGCTTCACTCCGCAGTTAGAGCACCACTTTACTCCATTGCATACCTCTTTCTGACGGGAATACAATACGCTTTCAAACGGTATGTAACATGACCTAGCCATTGTAAGTGAAGAACGTTTGTGGAGTGGCGTAGTTTTGAACATTCTACGTTTCATGGTGACCTTGTTTAACCTTGACTCCACACCTACTACATCATTTGATAGCTCCTAGTCGTATCCCATATTTATGGGGAGACAGTTGGCTTTCCAACGGTATACGACATTGCCATGAAAAAGGCATGAATAAATAAGTAAAGTAGATCTTCGCAACCATTTACATTGTATGACGTTTGCGGGATGACACAATATCGAATATTTATCACTTGACGGTGACTGTGTTTGATTATCGCTCCACACCTACTCCACCAAATGGCAGATCAATGTCTTCTCGTTTTGACGGGGAGAAAGAGGTTCATTCACACAGTATATGATACGTACATATCAATGAAGTAGTTGCAGGGTCATTGTAACGTTATTTACATGGATATAGTACTCAGAATTAAGCTGAAAACATACAGAGAAAATGTAATTAGAACACATCAACTCTACAATGTGGGGAAGCTAAAGTCAAGAAAAACAAAACTAGAGTTCAACTGTGCAGTGAGAAACAAGTTTGAAGCACTGGAAGACATGACGGAAGACTCCCTAGACATTATCTGGTACACACTGGAAGGACGCATGCAAAGAAGTTCTAGGCAAGAAGGAGAGAACACACAAGGTGTGGCTGTCAACAGAAACATGGACACTGTTCAAAGAAAGAAACAAAATAGAAACAAATGGGCAATCACTGCAGATTAGAAGAGGAAAAACACGAACAACAAGGAAAGTACTGGCAATTCAACAAAGCGGTCAAGAAAAGGGCAAAAAGACAAGCAAACTACATCAATGACCTAGCAACACAAGCTGAAATGACAGCACACCGAAGAGACATGAACAAAATATACAATATAACAAGAACACTAGCCGGGAAAAGACAGAACCCCTCAAAACAAGTGAAAGACAAAGAATTAAAAAACATAAACAAAGAAGCAGAGCAAAAATCAAGATGGGAGGAACACTTCCAAGAAATCCTCAACATAGATCCAACGGCGGAAAGACCAGACATACCATTAGCAAACAGCTATTAAAGATTGATTCAAGTCCACCTCCAAAGGCCGAAATAAGCAGAGCACTGAAGACGTTAAAGAATGGAAAGGCTCCAGGACCGGACAGCATACCACCAGACGTCCTGAAATCAGACCAAAAAACGACAACAGATATGATGTATAAACATTTTCTGAAGATCTGGGAAAAAGAGGAAGTCCAAACAACATGGACAAATGGATACGTTATCAAACTACCAGAGAAAGGTGACTTGGGAATGTGCAAGAACTGGAGAGGAATTACACTACTCTCAGTACCAAGGAAAGCATTCACACGCATCATTTTGGACAGACTGAAGGGAACACTAGACGACAAGCTACGTAAAGAACAAGCTGGATTTAGAAAAGACAAATCATGTACGGACCATACTGCCACCTTGAGAATGATCATACAACAGTCAATTGAATGGCAGTCACTACATCAAATTCATAGATTTTGAGAAAGCCTTCGCCAGTGTGGACAGAGAAGTCATCCCGATGCTGATGCAGCACTATTGTATTCCTGCAGACTTCATAACAATAAGCATATGTATGAAAACTCCACCTGTCAAGTTACACAAACTGGGAAACTGTCTGAAACAAACAGTTTAACTGTATTACTTTCGCGGTATTCCAAAGAATATTCGTCATTTCACGTTGACCTTGTTTGACCTTAGCTCCACCCGTACCATATCAGGTAATGCCTCCACATCGTACTTCAATTTGACGGGGAGACAATAAGCTTTTCAAAAATATATGACTTGGCCACCTTGTAGTTAACTAAAGTAGATATGCAATCATTGTAATGTTAAGACGATTGCGGAAGCGCACAATTTCGAACAGTCATCATTTGACGATTACCTTGTTTTACCTTGGATTCACGCTTACTGCACCACTTGTCAGCTCTACGACAGGCCTCGTTGAGACGGGGAGATGTAGAGCTTTCAAATGATACACTATATAACATTTATGTGTGGGGGGGGGGGGTAAATCGGTCCCATACGTAGTTCTACCGGTCGCCTACTATCGTAGTGTTTTCAGCAGGGTAGTATTTTGTGGGTCCTACACCGGCTTGATTGTGGTGCTGCTGCTTTTTCGTTCTTTTTCTTCCCCTTGATCCCTTGCGGGGGGGGGGGGTGAAATATCATCATGTCTTCGGCAGCGGTCGTTGACTCTGCGTTCACACCTGTCCTTTCGTGATCTCCCTTCACACTGCCTCTCCATCTTCACTTTGGTCTTCCTATTCTCCTTCTACCACCCTCTTCTGGTTCCACAGATAATTAATGAACAATTATCACGCATTAATGGCTGGGTACGGTGTGGGTAATATCCAGGAGCTTAATGTCATGTGAATATAGTATTATGAAACGGTAATTCTGGCGTTGCGCCCCGTCTAAATGCGTTTAAACTTGCCCCGACGTTCGACAGGCCAACAGCTGCAGAAAGGCCAGAGCCAGAAGTTGGAGGAAGCCCTGCAACACGCACACTGGCACAAACGGTTCCTGGCGAGAAACAGACGCCTCATAGCAATGCTGCTGCCCAGCAGCATCGCACAGTTCATCTACTGGTCTACTTTCATCAGCTACGGGCGATGGGAACTGTACCCAGAAAAATACGAAATGTCCATCACTATGGTCATAGCTTCGATCATATCTGGTAAGGCCATGGGGACGTCCAAGTGTGTTTGAGAAATAATTAAACTGTGAATCAACGTTTAAACCGAATGTATGTAATGGTGTTGATTTCGATTAGTTGAAGGTGTTATGTAGACTGCGACTAGCAGCGAGTAGTTACCATATGTCGTGGTTTCGCTTACATTGACCACTGAACAATTGGTAAATATATAATACATATTGCTATAAAACATCAGCTTTACCTTATATAATTTTTTTTAATTAGGCCCTTTATATTTTCTTACATTTTCCGTTAGATCCCTAGCTATCAATGTTAGTTGACATTTTGATATTACTCAATATTTGTATTAAAGTTTACATAAATTTAGTGAACGTACTGCGTTTGTGTTAAGACATTTTCGAACTGACAATCACAGCTTACATCACATCTGCATCTAACCCAGTGGGAAAATTAAATACGCCAATCTGCATAATTTTATGTTTTCAAGAACAACCAGCATACCATCTGTATGACTTTTGTATGACATATAGGCTCCACTGTACGTATATCACGTGAGTACCGTTGTTGAACATTATAACAGTTAGGGTAGTCTACAAGCTCTCATTGCAGTGGCACTACGATGGCCTTAACAATCGTAGAGCTACGTTTTAGTGTTTATGAAATTTGCAGTTCGCACTTTATAAGAGTAAACGTTTTGTTAGTAGCTTTACTTGAATTAAACGTGTTTTATCGTAAATATAAATTATTTTGAGAAAATGTGTCCCCTAATTAAGAGTAATGTAGTTGTTTGTGTACATATGCATACATAGGTAGTTGGATGTATCGGAATACAAACGGTGTGTGCGTCATCTGTAGATAATAATAAATAATAAAACTTTATTTTGACACCGTCAAATCCGGGACGGTTGCCCCGTTCACGGGTGTGTACAAGCATTAAAATACAAAATAGGTTAAAATTATAATTAGTCCAGGTAAATAATAAAATACTAATAACGATAGGCTATAAAATATGTTAAAACTGTAGAATGTTCCTCTGTGTAAATTATTTTTAATATATATTTACAAATTAAACTGCATTCGTTAAAAGTAATATTAAATGTGTGAAATGTAAAAATACCACTAATACCATGATTACTACAATGATAATAAATAAGATAATATGTAATATGTGTGTTAAAGTCCAATGTCAGTCATGTAAAACCCATTAAGTGGAGAAGAACAATGTATTTAGTTGTTTTTTTTAAATTGAGGGAGATTGCCGTTGTTGCGCATGTTCATGGGAAGTTTGTTCCACAGAGTGGGGCCAGCACAGGTAAATGCACGGCGGCCGAAACGTTCTAAGTTCACTCTAGAAACTTGCAAGAGTAACCCGCTTGCAGAGCGCAGGGAACGGCGTGGTGTATATTGGTGTAATAGTGCCGCAAGGTACTCAGGCGTACCATCGTATAATGCCCTGTGCACAAGGTACTCAGACGTACCATCGTATAATGCCCTGTGCACAAGGTACTCAGGCGTACCATCGTATAATGCCCTGTGCACAAGGTACTCAGGCGTACCATCGTATAATGCCCTGTGCACAAGGTACTCAGGCGTACCATCGTATAATGCCCTGTGAACAAGGACGAGTATCTTAAACTCAATACGCCTCCTAACAGGCAACCAGTGTAATTTCCGCAGTATTGTCGTCATGGACTGCCGATCGCCCCGCCGAATCTTCATAACAATTCGAGCCGCAGACCGCTGATGGGTGTATTAGTAAGCTGGCTCGCAGGCGCGGGGTCATTGGGTGCGTTCGCCCCTGCCCCGGCTGAAGCAAATTAATTCCATGTCACCACACCGGTTTTTTTGCCGAAATATGTCGTAAATAGTGGAGTGTTCGAGTTTCTAATCCGATACATCACATATTAAGCGAGTCAACTGAGCTAAACTTCCATTCACAGTACATACAGTTTAATTCGCCTGAACTTAAATATTTTGAAGGCTAGTCTTATATGTGATTGAATGAATGTTCAGCCAAGTGCAAAAGTATTACCATCCATAAATTTGACGTCATCAATATGGAAGTAAATAATTTTAAAAATCGTACTTTCCATCTGAAGTTTCTCTCAGTCACAGATAACATTAGTTTTCAGAATGTGTACGTTCACATGAACATGAATTAAAAAATAGCCATTCAGTTGGTGAAGTTCTCTCTCCCAGCACGAGAGAAGTACCGGGATAGGTAATCGGTCTCCCCAGTATTTAGTCACATTATTGATGACAAATATACATTAAGAACGTCTACAGAATCTTTTAGACATATTCTAATTGGAACTAGCTCAGTTACGATTTTCGCTTTGTACATAACAATGAGAACGCTTAATCCTTTGGATTTGTTGCGCCACTGAACTCTGATGTTCCGAGGATATTGACACTAAAGAAGTCATTTCATTATTACTATATATTCGGACATAATATAAATTAGAATTTGCACAAATCGTTTTTGTTCTGACATATCTCAATTAAAACTATTCTGGTGTCGCCAGGAATGACGAGTCAGGGCGGAGGAGCCATAGCCTTCCCTGTCATGACCCTCGCTCTCGGCATATTGCCATCGGTCGCACGTGACTTCGGACTGCTCATTCAGGCGTGCGGGATGACCGCTGCCGGCGTCACTATCGCTATGATGCGCATACAGGTTTGTTACACAAGCTGCGCAGACGACTTCTAATTGTATGCCCGTTATGCTACGAGGAACTAACATAAAATGAATATCATGACGTTATAATTTGCCATTAGGCCTACTTGTGGTGATCGTATTGCGTTTAAATCGGGTTTGTATGTGTAGAAGTTTATTGTTTCTTTGATATTGCTTTATCATGAGCGGATCAAGAGAGCGATCCACGGGGTCCGCAACCCCCATTTTGACGCAAAATATATGCTCATTTACAACACAAATATAATAATTGGCTGAAAATCAGATTGTGCCACCAAAGTGCACTTTTTCAGGTGTTTAAAAAAAAACCTCGGTTGTGAAGGGAACACTTCCGTCCACCCTCCACCCACACAATGCTTATCTTCTTGGTCACTAAATAGGACATTTATAACTTAAATATAAAGTATACATTCCTTGGCTGACCCACTGATATAAGGCCTACTGACACACAGACCCACTGATACACACACACACAAACACACACACACACACACACACACACACACACACACACACACACACACACACACACACACACACGCACACACACACACACACACACACACAAGATGCATGCACAAACACGTACGCACACGCGCAAACGCACATTCCAAGTGTCACAAAATTGCAGCTTTTCAAGAGATTGGTATCACAATATCCAACGTTTGGGAAGGGGACATCAACACTCCATGACGCTTTCTCTAGTTGTCCACTGAATGGTGCATTTACAACATAAATATATATTACTTGTCTAAAAGCATATTCACAAAGTCACAACATTTCACCTTTTCATATGTTTTGTCTAAAAACTAACTATTGGAAAGGATGAGACCCCCTTCCACACCTTCTTTGACTGCAAAGTGAGAATGTTGACAACTGAAATACCCTGATTGGTTAAAAATCATATTTCATGTGTGGTCATATTGCATCCTTTTAAGTGTTTTGATCAAATAGTTCTAAACGATGAAAAAGGATTGAAACCCACCCGTGCTTCCCCCTTTCTCAAGCGCGTCGTTTATGGCTTTTTGACGGGACGGGCAACAAAACAAACATCGAGGCACACAAAGCCATCTTTTAATCTCCTCGTGCGATCCTGCCCATTTTCTGGGATCCATTATTATTTCACCAATATTAATGGCATCACGACATCCTTCTTTCTTTAAAAAAAAGCACAAAATAAAGCAATCAAGAGTGGTTATAACGCGACCGAACAGTTCATCACTAGTCAATTATTTTCCAGCACAGCGTCCTTAACGTTCAGTCACATAACTGATCGGCTTCTTTACGTTTGCACCAGTACAGCACAGCATCTCTCTGTAACATGAAAGATTGCTCACTTATCTTTTGTTAATTGTCACTTTTATTTACTAAACATGAAACTGAGGAATATATTCTCCTTGGATCTGATTACTTTGATATCCAAATAAGAGTTATATTACTTGAAACTAACAAAACAAGCTTTCAGCTTTTTACTACTACTACTACTACTTCTACTGCTACAACAACAACAACTGCTACTACTACTACTACTACTTCTACTACTACTACTACTACAACAACAACTACTACTACTACTACTTCTACTACTACAACACCAACAACAACAACTACTACTACTACTACTACTACTACTTCTACTACTACAACAACAACAACAACAACTACTACTACTACTACTACTACTACACATCAACGGTCATCAATTCACATCACTGGAACCTTAGCGGCTTCTTCACTTGTCTGACACTGCGAGTGGTGTACGATTCCCTTGTTGACATTTCTGGTGGCCTCCCCGAAAGCTGTGATGAAGCTACTGGTTCAGCCACCTGTGCAGGTGGCTGTAGCTCTCCTAGCTCGACTGGTGTAGACTGCTGCTCCGTTGGACTGCGGAAAGTGCGGACTGCTTGTCACGTGCCGAAAGTTCCATTCAGCCGTAAATGTCTGGAATTCAGCTGATGAGAACTGTCGCCCGTTGTCGGAAATAACTGTTTCTCGAATCCCGTGATGTGCGAAGATGTTCTTCAGTTTGTTAATGACTGAAGACGAAGTTATGCTAGGAAGGTAGGCACTATCAATGTATTGGGAATAGTAGTCAACACCAACCAGTTAGTTACGTCTCTTCAATTCACAAAAGTCAACGCCGATCCGATCGAAAGGGCGCGTCGGCAGTCGGGACAGCAACAGTGGTTCATATCGTTGCAAATGACTTTTTCCAGGCAATATCTACACCTGGACTATCTGTCCTCAATATCCTTACTCATTCCTGGCCACCATACCGACGGCACTTGGTGATACACATGTGACCGTCTTGGATTTGCTCCAGAATCTCCTTCCTCATTGAGAAAGAAATCACGATCGTATCACCTCGCAGCAAGAGTCCGTCACAGACGCTGAGTTCGTTTCTGACACCATACAGTTCTCTGGCCGCCAGCTGAACGTCTTGCTTGTACATCGGTCACCCGGTCACCGTGTACTCGATCGCCGACTTCAGGTTGACGTCTCACTGTGACTCTTTGCGTATTTGGCTCAGCTTTGTGTCAGACGCAGGCCACGATGAGAAGATCTCATTCACATAGTTTTAGATATCCTCCTGTAGAGGGCTGCTGTTCTCCACCGACAAGGGATTCGGAATAGAGTGTCGGTAACCACCATGTCCTTGCCCGGTGCGTAATCTGTTGTTACATTGTACCGCATCAATTGCATTAAGAATCGGTGACATCTCAAGGGAGTCTCGTGTAGGTATTTGGTGTTCGAGAGCGAGATGAGTGGTCTGTGGTCAGTTACTGCAGTAAACCCTTCTAGACCCACTCGAATTTGTCGCACGCCCATACCATAGCCAAACATTCCTTCTCGATCTGATCGTATCCATTTTATGTCGGAGTAAGGGTAAGCGAACTGTAGGCGATGGGTTTTAGCTCTCCATCATGGCCTTGGAGCAGTACGCCGCCCGGTCTATAACTGCTGGCATTAGCGCTGACCACGGTCTTCCTCGTCACATCGAAGAATGCAAGTGTGGGTGCTTTGGAAAGCAAGTCTTTCACTTTCTTTACTGCCGCCGATAGCGGGTAGCCCCACAACCACTGGGTGTCCTTTCGGAGGAGGTCGTTCAGTGGCTTCACCACTGTCGACAGATCAGGGAGAAATCTGCCAAGGTAGTTGTTGACCATTCCCAACCACCGTCTCAGTTTAGGAACATCTCCTGGATCTTTCATCCGACGAATTGCATCTACTTTCGAGGAGTCAGGCTTGACCCTATCCCTGCTGAAGACATGTCCAAGAAAGTTTATATCTTCCTTGCGGAATTCACACTTTTCTTTGTTCAGCATCCGTCCTATCCTTGCAAAGCGTATGAGCACTCGGTCGAGGTGCATGTCGTGCTCTTCCTTGCTGTCAGCGTGAACGAGTACATCATCAATGTAACAATCCATACCATCAATGTCTCCAAGTATGGTCTCCATGGTTCTCTGGAACACTTCAGGAGCAAGAGAAATTCCGAGTGGCAGGCAATGGAAGAAATTGCAACCAAACGGGGTATTGAAGGTCGTCAGTTTTGCTGTCTCTTCGTCGAGAGATAAAATCTTGAGGTGGCGTCCACTTCGTGAAGAATGGTGACCCTTGCAGCTTGTGCGTGACGCCCTCTAGTGTCCGTAGTATGTAGCATTCTCGTTTTAAAGCTCTCTTCAGTCTCTTCTGATCAACACAGATTCACACTTCTCCCCCTCGTTTCATCACTGGTACCTTCGATGCACACCAATCAGTTGGTTCTGTAATGCGCTCGATGACACCGCTCTTCTTCATGCGATGGAGTTCCCGCTCCACCTACGGCAGAAGAGGAAGTGGGATCCGCCTCGCCGTTGATATACTGTAGGGTGTTGCATTGTCCCTCAGCCTTATCTTGATGGGATCGCACTGTACTGTATCTCCAACTTCACCGAAAGCAAGGTCATGTACGTCGTCAAGCCTTTTCACTGGGTTCAGACGTATGGCTGTGTCCCTGCTGAGGAGAGTATCACAGTCATTGATCAGAACGAACATCCTTCACGAGAGAGTCTGATGCTCATTCGCAACACTTGCTATGATCGTTCCAATGTGAGGAAGTGCACCTCCAGGGCTATGAAGGATAGCACCTGACTGATTCAGCTTCCGCTTGGGTTGAAGGGTGCTGTACACTCTATTGGAGATAACTGAGCCATAAGCAACTGTGTCGATCTTGAAATTGACAGACGATCCGTTTATGGTGAGGTTGATGTGTCACGGTGGTTCTTCACCATGCTGGTTGATGTTGTCCAACAAGTATGTAGATGTAGGACTGGTAATAGCAAGCTGCATCTCGCTTACTTCTCGAACTTGGTTCGCGTTGACCTTGGCTGTTGTGCGACACACACGCTCAAAGTGGTTCATGTTGCCGCAAGTTCTGCATTCCTTGCCTCTGGCCGGGCACGCTGCTCCTTTGTTGTGGTGACGTCCACAATGAGTATAGGCATTATATTCCCTTCCTCTCTTGTGAGTAAAGTTTTTGTTTCCTGCTTCACCTTTGTGCCACTTTGTGAGTGACCACTACCAGGTGCGGTGAGCGACGAAATCAACATTGGTATTACTAACACCGGTGTGCCGTTGCTCACTCAATTAAGATTTCACCATTTCTGACTGTCGTGCTTGCTATACTGTTCGCTTCAGGGTAAGCTGAAACTTCTCTGACAGTTCACAGTCACGCACACCCAAGACCAGTCTATTCCGGATGCTTTCATCTCTGTTCGGGAAGTCGGCATGTTCCGAAAGTTCGTACTTTTTACGAATGTACGTTTATATGTTTTCTTCCGGCAGCCGAGTTCTCGAGTAGAATAAAGCGCATTGATGTAGAATATTCATTCTGGGAACGAAATATTCATCCAACTCCGTCAGTACTTGAGCGAGCGTTGAGTTATCATCTACGTCGGTGAACGTCGTGTAGATTTTCTCGGCTTCCGGCCCCATTGCGTAAAGGAGACTACTTACTCGAACTGCAGCTGCCTCTTCCTTATTCAGTCTCGCCGCCAAAGTATATCGCGAAAATCTCTGACACCACGCCGGCCAACCTGTCGGCTTCATCAAGTCAAATTGTTCCGGCCTTTTAAATGCCATCTTCAACTATGTCTGTGTGAATCACTAATCCCACTGCAGTGCCACCACGCGTCGTTTATGGTTTTTAACGGGAAGGGCAACACAACAAACATCGAAGCAGGCAAAGCCATCTTTTAATCTCGCGCTCCTCCACAAGGATCCATTATTATTTCACGAATAGTAAATGGGTACAATTACACTTCGAATGCATTAATTGAAATAAAAACGGGTTGAAAGTGCTGCGAAACTGCGTACCTTTTCGAAAGGGCAAAAAAATCACAAAATGGACCCCCTTCTAAAAACCTTAATCCACCCTTGTTTACTATCCAGAGTTCCGCAATTTAAAAAAGCAAATATAATCAATTAAGCTTTCTGTGTTTATGTCTACGTCATCCATATACGTGACCATTGTGTGTTCAGTTGGAGATGCGAGCGTTGATCTCCTGCACCATGGGCGGCGTCATAGGAGCAGTGGCCGGCTTCCACTTGGTCGACCCGTATCTCGCACCGGCCCAGAAGAAGATGATCTTCGTCAGCATCTATTTCTCATTCGCCTTTGCCCTTTACCTGCTCAACCGATACCATGACCGCAAGACATTCCGATCTATACCGAATATAAACGTGCCGAAGGTGTGTGTAGAGAAGACATGGCGATGTTACATGTATGTGTATGGTCGACCAGATTGTTGTTATAAAAATCGGCATGCACGTCACACCTCTTACAACACATTGCATAAAATGCACTTATTGTCTTTGTTATGAAAGAGTCGAGTAAGATCACAAACACAGAGCATTAGTGACTTTACTATGAGCTGTAATTTGTACAAACTTACATGCATATATCGCATTGGTTTATTTGAACACTTTGAAAACGGGCGAGCTTCTTATGGGATAGTCTCTTGAAGTCCAGCGCCTCTCTCGACTCACGGGTAGACATGAACCGAATTACTTCCAGCCCTGACACGTCGTCTCTGTTGTAGCTGGGAGCGCTCATCCTGACTGGCGTGTGTGGCGGTGTACTCACGTCGTTCGCTGGCTGTGGACTCGACATATGCTGCTACAGCGTCCTCACTCTGCTGTTCCGTGTGTCTGAGAAGGTGGCGACACCGACGGCCGTCACGTTGATGGGCATCAACAGCGTGTTCAGCTCCTACTGGCGCACCTTCGTCATGCACGAGACGTCGAACGACGCCCTGCTCTACGTCGTCGTCTGCATCCCCATCGTCGTCATCGGAGCCCCCTTCGGCTCTCTGATCGGCAGTCACTTTCACAGGTAGGGGCTCTACAGGCGAAGTCTACATACACACGCACGGACACGCTCAATTGTACACACACATGCACACACAAACGCGGTCTCGCGCGCGCACACACACACATACGCACACGTGCACGTACGCACCAACGCACACACACTTATTGACGTGGCAGCAACATAAGCATAAGTAGCTGGCCCTATCTATGATTTTGATATTACCGATTACTGTTTGATATACCTAAACAAAACAACGAATCATTGTGTAGCAAATGGTTACGATGATGGTGAATATGTTAGTTATTGACATACATATAATAATGACTATAATAAAGCTAATTATTACGTATATTGAGGACGTTGTTACCATTAAGTCTCTGTGTCGACAGACTTGTGCTTGCGGCCGTGATATACACGATAGACATTGTAGCTCTGGCGAGCGCCTTCTTCATCGTCAAACTCAACACGATGCTGATAGTGACGACAGTCGTCATCATCGTCATCGGGTTCGGTGTCTTCATACTCCTCACCTACCAAGGCGGCCGCATGTTGCAGGCCCTCGAAGACACCACTGAGGAGGGCGGACCGGACGAGGAGAGGGGCTCCGTGAACCACGCTCTCAGTGATGTTGTGGGCTCACACACTGACCGTCGTGCAGCGTCGTCTCAAGGCGACGATAAACCGTGTGAAGTCTTACAGTGACAATGCGATCAGTGAGGGATTGAGAGCTAGGCGATTCCCGAACTCCTCCCCGATCAGCAAGGATTCTACCGGATCCTAACGGATTCTATCGGTTTTTAATAGAACACGTATCAAAAGTCACGGATCAATGACTACACTTTTGGAGGAATAGTGTGCGCATGTTTAGGTGCGTGTGACTAAGGGACATGTAGCTGCGCGTGAACTCAGGAATAGTGTGTGCGTGCGTGTGTGCGTGGAATACACTGGAAAGTCACTCTTCAATAAGAAAGGTCATACGAACAATAATTTTCATAAACATTGTCGTCTCAGTATTACACACTACATCTATAATGTTAAAGAACAAACAGGTATTTGTTTGAACAACAACACCACCAGTATCATATCACAAACTGACTAAGAACAACATAGTCTTAACTACAACATAGTTTTCGACTATGCCACAACAACTATGATACGTATTTATTTAACTATTTATCTAAAACTACAAGCTAACATTAACTTTGAACCCCTAATTAATCATTTAATTACTCATAATAACTCTTCATTGGTTACCTCTTATTTATCCTTAATTACCAATAATTACACGTAGTTACCCTTAATTACACCTTGTTACCTCTAATTTACCCATAATTGCCCATAATTACACTTAATTACCCATAATTACCCCTTATTTACCCTTAAATACCATTAATTATACTACACTAAAACTACACTAGACTACACTGCACTCACACACGCACGCACCCACTACACTAATTTCCCCTTAGTTACCCATAAGTACCCATATAATTACCTCTTAATTACCCTAAATACCTTTAATTACCCATAGTTACCCCTTAATAGGAGGCGCTCATTACCCGTCCTTCAGTCTGCCAGTACGGTCAGGGGACGCGACTCCTACATTAAAATATGGTGTGTTTCGTTTACATAAAATAGTTCGTTTTCTTAATATTGTATACCTCAATAAGACGCTGATGACCTCTTCATCCCCCCCGTCCTATAATAAACCAAACCACCAACCCGCCCCTCAGCCCGCCCGTCCAATCCGCCCGTTTAGCCATGTTGCGCAACCTACTTCCGGTCACGTGACTACAAAGATGCCTACACCGAAGGCTGAGCCAGCCGTCATCTTATAATTTAAATGACGCAGCTACTGGTTTGAACAACAACGCCACTAGTATCATATCATAAACTGATTAAGATCAACCTAGTCTTAACTACAACATAGTATTTGACTATACTACAACAACTATAATACGTGTTCATCTATAACTACTAAGCACACGCTAGCATTTAACTTTGAACCCCTAATTACCCTTAATAATCCTTACTTACCTCTTGATTACCCCTGAGGTACCCTTAATTACCTCTAGTTACCTCTTATTTACCCTTAATTACCGCTAATTACACTTAGTTACCCCTAAATACCCTTAATTACATCTTAATGGCCCCTGATTATTTCTTACTTACCCTTAAATACCCTTAAATAAGCCCTCAATAATCCTTATTTATCTCTTGATTACCCCCGGGTTACCCTCAATTACCCATAGTTACCTCTTGTTTACCGTTATTTACCCCTAATTGCATTTAGTTATCCCTAAATACCCTTAACTACACCTTAATTGCCTCTGATTACCCCTTACTTACTCTTAAATACCCTTATTTACCTCTAATTATGCCTAGTACGTTCGAGCGTTCGCCATGTTCAGGAGTCGGTGAGACATTGCGTTGTTCGAAGTCGCAACAGTACAGACAATGGACTTACGAGTTGGACCTCCGCTCTCGGTGTCTGGTTGTTAGCGGTAAGGCATGTGACTCCGCAGTCGCGAGACGACACTTATCTCTTGCGCTCGGCCATCTGTGTTTAATGATCGCCTGACGACAACCGTTAGTTCACATACCAGAGTGGTTCGTGTATTTTCTAATAACGTCCCTCAACTGCATGGGATTAATGAGTATATTCTTACCCATTACCTACGCCTCTAACTCTTGCCACAATATCCTTCAGCACTAGGAACATTTTCAACCAGACGTGCGTTCCCTGTATCCATCAAACGTTTCCGCAGTTGAGAATCACGGAATTTCACAGCTAAAATGGCGTACATTATCTGTCGCCATTGAGCTAGCCATACGGATGTTAATTCCGCTTTCCATGTTATACGCTTACTGGGATATTTCGCCTGAAATCCGCTACGCGCAATCTGGATCTTTCTCGCTGTGATTACATCGTCAAAATACCTGGACTTTTTGATTTGGTACGCAGCTTCCACATAACAGAAGTGTTGGCCCATATGTAGATATTACACGGAAAGAAATTTGACAGGTAATGTCCAATTCCTCTAAATTGTACGACCATTTTCACCATATGTTGCAAAGGTTAGAACAAGCCACTGACCACTCACAAAGTTTTTTCTTCTCGATGCCTGGGCGTCGCGACAACTGACGGGGTTCTGTCCTCTGTAATTGTCTCCTGTTTCCGATAAGGCACGTTCACACAGTTGTTATATTCTCGATGCTTGGGCGACTCGTCAGGTGATAGGGTTCTGCACTGGGTAATTGTTGCATGTTTCTGATAAGACGCTTCACCCACATGTCACGTTCAAATCATTCGACATACACCGCAATCTATAGATTGATGAATTAAAACGTTTCAAACTTTGAAATATGCTGTTTTGTTGGTTATTACTTATACACGTTAGGACATAAGAATAATTCTTTCACACGTCTAGCACACATACGCTACATCAATTATCCCTTGATACCTCCTCATCACCCATTCATTACCGTTTAGTACCCCTCATATCCCAACGGAAAAAAAAAAATATATACTGTTACGATCATTCCTAGTTATACACGATAGGACATAGCAATTATTGTTACAAACGTCTACCACACATGCACTACGTCAATTACCCATTGGTGTTCCCTAATTAGTCCTTCATTACCCTTCACGACCCAATTCTCAGTAAGAGGCACTTTATAATACATCCCATACATTCCGCCACAACGAAGCAGGTCACATGACCACAATGACAGGTGCCATCTTATAATTTTTCCACGGGTGCTCCTGCTCCCTCCTCGGTGGCGTATATACTATGTCTGATGATGTTGCGAATCCACTTGGACTTTGAACGTTTCGATTTTGAACATTAATTCAGAACATTGAGACTGTAAACAATTATGTAGGGACATTTCGATATTGACGATATAATTAACATTTTGCTATACAATTGTTGTGCTGCAATAAGTATTAGCTGCTGTTTAAATTACATTGATACAGATGTGCTTTCCTGTTAGAGGGGAAGATGTGACCAAATATGGTATGCTCCCCATGCGACTAAAATACTTTACGCTCCCGACGAGAAGTTGCTTCGAGCCATGTTGTTACTCACAGTAATCTGATATATTAAATCGTATTCAAACGTGTGTCTATACAGTTTTCAGTATACATTTATGGAATGGAATAAATAACCAGAAACAACAATACAAACCACTAACAATGACAGTTTTAACAAGTTCACATCGACCACATTTATTATTTGAAATTATCCTTCTAGTAGTGAAGAAGAAGCAGAAGCTTAGTCTAAAATGACACAGCTTGACGTCAACTGGATTGGCATGACAAACACTAGGGCGTGTCGTGGTTAAGATGTGTCAGTGTCAGTGATAAATTAGGTTGGCCCTAATGTGATGTCCCGCAGTTTTGGTTAGTAGACTGTGACAACACAAACGCATTCACACCATGCAACAGATCGTTACACCAGCATGGCTGAAGCCTTTTTGATGTATCGCTCATCTTTGAAAGGCTGTACCTCAAAATACCATTTATGTAGAATGAATATAGAGAAAAGAAGTGATGAAGTCCGCCGCTTAGCAACCGGCCCAGTTAGTTCCAACAAATGTTTTCAGCCGTATATGTTAACATGATACGTTTTGTTCTACACTGTTCGAGTAGGGCATAGCAACACATAAGTCTATGACTTCAGCTATGTCCTTTCAGCAGCAGCAGCAGCAAACCATACTGAGCATGTATTATGTTGTTGTTGTTGTTGAATAAACGTTCATTCAAATTCAAAAATTCAAACTGTAATACATATTTTGAAAGTCATACGTGTAGTTCTTTATGGTTCCCATGAGTTGAAAATGAGAAGCAAACATGGGTGAAACAAATTTGATATTTTCTAAATTACGGAACGAGAAATGTATTTTTTCTAACGCAAGCTATTTTATATCGCATTGGCAATATCGGTCGCGGTGCCTCACAGTTTTGTTGTTGTGCATCACGCTATTTTCACAGCAACATGCGAAAAGAGAATCTGTCAAGACTATTTAATTCATGTACGAAATTGCCAATATCGAAGGATTTGATAATATCGTGAAATAAAGGAAGATTAATAAGTTTCAGGCTGAGAAGTCAGGAAGCGGTCATTACATAAGTTGGATTATTTTGGTTACCATCAAGGAGGATGCAGTCGGAGGGTTTTGGGGAACCTTATATGGGGATACAGTTGTTGATTTTATTGAGCCTCAAGAGGGGTGCAGTCGGATTTTTTGTGAGCCTGCTGTTGGAGTGTTTTGATGATATTCATTAGGCATATGTAACATGTCAACAACATCACTATTAACACATTTTTTAATGCAAATATGCTGTTAGCAAATTTACTAACTATACAAAGTCAATTAACACATTATGCAGTTAATTAGTAGTAACATTAATCATACGAAGTGCATATAATGACTTCACAAATGTCTATGAACATACAACTGTGAACCCTGCTACCAGGAAAACTGTTTATTGTCTTGAATTTGGACCAATTTCTTGTAGTTTTCATAGCATATTTTCGAACTTAGCGCTATTACGAATTATTTCTCCTCCATACTAGCATGCACGCACCTCGAAGAACGCTTGGAAAATAAGTGAAACTATTAACATGATCAGATCTAACATGATATTCTCTCCTTTTAAGCGGTTTGGGCTCGTCTGAAAAGTATGCAGCCAATCCAGAGATAGGAAGTAGTAATAGGCGTGGTGTACTGCGCAAAAGTACCCGGATGTAGGTCAACGTCAAAGGTCAAAGTCCAAACACACTGATGTATGTCAATGGTCAAGTGGCGCCATTGGCGCCACCTAGCGGACAGGTTATAAACTAAAATATTTTAGGGAACTAAAATAACGCCCCTAGCGGATTTTTTGAAACTAAAATAATTTACCAGTATCGCCACCTAGTGGATTTTTTCGTAAACTAACTCTTCAAGTGGTTCCTCCTGACGGAGAAGTTGTTAACTAAATGTTTGAGTACTGCCCAAATTCGTGCGTCTTTGGGTTGACCAGTATCGCCACCTGGCGGACTTTTTGTGAACTAAATTACCCCTCGCTGATAGTTATTGACTTACAAGTGGTGCCACCTGGCGGATAATTAGTGAACTAAATGTTCGAGTACTCAAAATATTCGTTTCTCTTGCGCGCAACTGGATTAGGATGGGAGCAAGGTCAAAGTACCCGGATGTAGGTCAAATACCCGGATGTAGGTCGAGGTCAAATGGCGTCAGCGGCGCCACCTGGCGGATAGACATGACCCACAAGTGGTGCCACCTGGCGGACAAGTTGTTAACTAAATGTTCGAGAACTGCCCAAATTCGTGCGTCTTTGGTTTGATCCGTAGCGTCACCTGTCGGACTTTTCATGAACTACATTACCCCTAGCGTATAGGTAGCGACCAACAAGTGGTGCCACCTGGCGGACAAGTTGTTAACTAAATGTTCGAGTACTGCCCAAATTCATGCTCTTGCACGCTTGCACGCTTGCGTGCAATAGAGCCCCCTGACGGATACTTCATAAACCACAAACATCATCCCCTAGTGGACAAGTGAGCGAACCACATATGGGTACTGCAAATATTCGTGTCTCTTGTTTTTGTCGAGTGCTTACTCCTGGCGGCACCGCAACCGGAACCTCTACCCGAACCGGAGGTCGCTGTGAAACCGAAACGAGTTGAATTTTCAGGGATCGACACTCCCTTGTCAAACCTTTACCCATGCAGGGTCGAAGCATTCGGTCGGGTCTTTAATTCGGTCGAGCATGCTTATCAATACAGGAAGGCATTGTATCACGACGACGTAGAATGCGCAGAGCGCATCAAAGCTGCGAAGCATGCACACTTGGCAAAACGAAAAAGCAAACAGATTGAAGAGACGAGATCTGGTTGGAACGATGTCCGTGTTCACTGGATCCGACATTTGCAAAGTTCAAGGCGTCAAAGGATTTGCGAGCCGTATTGTTGGCAACAGGAAATGCTGAACTGGTGGAGCGTGTATCATCGAAAGAGGGCTTTTGGGGACTTGGTCGTGGGTACAAAAATGGTCGAAACACTCTCGGAAAACTATTATGCAGTGTCCGCGACAATTACTTGTAGACACTGCGTTGTGTAATGTCGACAGTTCATTGCAAGACTCTGTGTCATAACAGTGACGAAACAATGTTCATTCTCTGGTTCTTGCAGTTATGGAGAGTGACATGTAAATACGTTTGTGTTGTAATAAAATGTGCAAACCATATCTTGTGTCTTTTTCATAATCACTCACTCACTCACTCACTCACTCATTCACCCTTCGTGTCTGTTCACTCACTCACTCACACACTCACGCCGTCCCTTCGTCGTTTTCTAACATTTGATCTTTTCAACATGTTACCGTGGTAACATTTTCGTATTTTGGTGCGTACAATTCATCTCGCCATTCATTTCATTGCTTACATTTGAACCGTAAATACGTACATCATGATCTAATGGAATAGTCTACCAGCTGCCAACAAGCCCACACCAACACCGTTCCAGTGCCCAAATTGCAAGAGACATTTCTCTCGTCGGGAAAACTTGAAACGCCACATTGCCAGCGTTCACGGTGGACGATCGACAAACACAACGTCACTGGATTCACTTGTCTCGGAACCCGCTATAACACCAACGTCTCTGGCCCCATCAACAAGCTCGACATTCGTGTCTCCATCTCAGGTAACCATGGAGTATACAAAGAAGATGGCGATGGTCGATCCTCGTATTTTAGAAAACATTCAACCGCAACGTCCTTTGATTAATCCCATAGGGAGTGTCTTGCAACGACATATTAGAACGAAACGATATACACGAGAGGGAAAAGGTTGTGTTGTATAACCAGGTATTGAGTCGGTACAACGATCTTTCCGACAAACGTATCCAAGAACCCCTGTGTGTGGCCATCGAAAAAATTCCCAGTGAAGAGAAAAACAAAGCTCAATCTGCTAACGAAAATGAAATCGTCGAAAAGGAGAGCATCGAAAATGAAATCATCGACAGCGTTCCAAAAACTATGAAGCAGAAAGCACGAAGACTACTCGATAAAATGAAAGGTGCCGTAAGTTGGAACGATCGTGGCGAGATGATGTACAGAAAGAAGGACCTTGTGAATGACACGTTGAGAAAACGGAAGTCGTTTGAACCGGTGGGATGGGAAACCTTTGCTCGTGGTCTCAAGGACGTCAACACGCCAATGGATTTAGTTGGGAACTCAGATCGTTGGCTTTACATGCAAACAGCATCAGTGGACGATGATGTGTCAAAGGAAATCAGCATTCCGTTTGACAGTGGTCGTCGTCGGAATTGTAGGCGACATGCATCGTCGCGGCGCGCAGCTCATTCGGCGACACCTTTACAAATCACACGTTGGGAACCTTATTAGCATTACCGATTTGGAATCTACAGGAACCGTGTGCAAGAGATATCATATGTGAAATATTCAAATAAAAAATCTTGTTGATGCTATGGATGAGTGTGTTTGTTTTTCGTTTTCATAGTCAAGACACACCTCGCTTTTCCCCGTTTCAGAGACAACAATTCTTTTGTGACCGTTATCGTATGGAATCAATTGCTATATAGTTAAGGTTTAAAAGATTTTATAAGATTGATACTTTCTCTTGGGTGTCTGAATAAATCATTTCACAAACACACATATGGTGTCGTCGTTTTCATTGCTTAATTAAGGTAATACAAGTACGTGCATGCCAACATTACATGCGAACATTACATAACACTCTTAACAAAATCGAAAACACGACAGTCATTGTTCAGTAAATCGTTCCCGAAAGTGTTCACAAACGTCTTCGTGGGTACGCCTCGACTTCGGTGCAGCAAGTACCCGACACAGTATTGTCCACACACTTTAGACAGCGGGTTCTGAAGCGTTCTCTTGTTGAAAGTCCAAGTCACGCAATTGCTCTGTAGAAAATCCACGAATTCGTCGTGTCGAGGTGGTAAACCGTAAGAGTCGAAGTATTCTCCACGTCCGTCTTTTGCGATAAACATCCAGATCCAATGTTGACCCGGTTCATCACTCGAATGAGTGTTGCACACGAAAGCTGCCGGATACGTCGTCAAAGGAGAAGTGGGTAACCCGTCTTTAGGTAGTACGCCTCGAACAACGATCCTAGTGTAAGCATCCGCCGCAAGGAGTCTTCCTATCTGTGCCGTATCCATCAGTAATCGTAGACGACGTTTCTGTTGCGGTCAATCTCCAAAACCGTCTCGAATTCTCCGTAGACGACGACATTTATCGTTTGATCGAGAGGTTGATTAAAGTGCATCTCGACTCGTAGGTTGCCTTTATGTACCAGATTGAAATGGGTACCGTCACAGCAATCTGGCGTGATGTCAAACGCAAACAGGGTGTATCCTTTGGCAAACTCGTCCCGACTGATGTTGTTTCCCTCGTCTTGAAACATCTTTCCCGTTCCAGCAAATAGATTACTGTAACTTCTCACGTAGGAACCATCGTTGAAATTAGGCTGGAGTGGTTTCGCCGGAACTTGTTGCCCATCGACGTACAATGCAAGAAAGTTCAAGTTGTTGTGCTTTACGTGGAACGGATTCTTGGCGAATGTTCCATTGTAAGCTTCGTTGTCTACACAACACAAGACTATTCTCTTGGGTAAGACACCCAAATAAACGTTTTCGTGAGTGTGTGACATGGCACCTCGCGGTATAGAAAATACCTTGCAATCGACTCTTCGCAACGGATACTTGGCCGTTCCCTTTTGTAGCGCTTTGGTGTGACCCATCTGTACGGCAGGATTCAGTTTAGCTTTTCGTGCAAAAAAAATTGCTTCGACTATGCGTACCTTGTAATTGGCATTGTCATCATCATCACCCATGAGTGCAATAGCATCCTTGCTCTGTACTAGTCGAATTTTCACGTCGACGCCGTTCAATAGATAGCAGTCTTGGAAGAAGAGGTCGACGTGTAGACGGCCCATCATATCGACGATTCGACTAGGGAAATATAGGTCTTTCTTTTTTGCAGCCCCATGTTTGCATCGTCGGTGGCATCCATGTGTTCAGCCGTGTCTTTGTACCACAAGGCAGCAGTCAGTTGACTCTTCTTCGCTTCTGCTCCGTGACTCAGTAACGTTTCTATGTACGCTCGATAAGGATAGGTATTCATTGAAGGTGTGACGAGGGTACCGTTCAAAGACACGTCGACTTGACTAAACAGAGAATGCATCCAGTTGTTTACTGGTCCAACAGCTGGAGCTTGATCGATGTCGTCCCCGTTTCCTTTGACTACTCGTGCTAGCACCAACAGGTAAGTATTGGCCACGTCCAGGTAATCGTCTCCCGATCCGGGCAATAAGAATTCGATAGGACCACCCGTACCTATCGAGGCGACAGGTCGATGCTCGATCCATTGTGCGTGTTCGATACTCGTTTGTGTCGTCGGTAAACTAAATAGGTCCAATTCGCTTTTGACTCCCTCACACGACAACTGGTGGACAAAAGCCATGTCTAGCCGAATATGTCGTCTCGACGCGTCTTCTGTCGTCAGCGTCTCTTGGCGACACTGGCTAGGGTGCTCGTCGGCTTGCGTTTTATAGGAGCGTTGTGTATGCCAGGAGGCCCACTGCTTCCCAACACTCTACTGACCATGTCCTTTCCGGTTTCTTTCGCACGCCTCTTTGCAGATTCTTTAATGCTCTGTCCAGACAACACGTCCCCGGCCACACCCAAACCTGTCTTTAACGCTCCTTTTCCCAAAGCGATTGCGCCTCTTTTTATGAGTGGCATAGCACTTCGAATGAGGCCACCGAACAAACTACCTAGACCGTGACCTCGTTGCACTCTTGTCACAACAAACACGGGCAATCCGTTGCCGACTTGTCTGACGTAGTAGTCTTCGTAAGAATGATTACGACTCATGTTTCAAAGAATGATGGTTTGCGTCGTCGAAAGTGAAGTGTTGCCGTCACTCTACCTCGCTCGAATGGTACGCGACGTCCCGTGTCGTCTCTTATATCGATCTCGATGGTCGTAAATTCTTTGTGCAAGACGGGAACGTATTGTACATTGTCAACACTTGTTGACACCACGTCTCCGTGTTTCCCTTCTATGGGTACAGCCCTCAACAGAGGAACGACGGCATCCCCGACCACACGCGGTTCCACGAGGTCCGTGTACACGTACAGGATGTCGACTCCCTGATTCATGTCCACCGTATACCGACCCTCGTACTCGTAGGTATACGCGACGGGATCGGTGCTGATAACGACGGCACGAATCAAGCTGGGTGGGCTCGCGATCACGCTCGAATCGAAGCCTAGTACGGTCTTCAGATGGCTCTGAAGGGGTATGTTAAATTCAACACCCGGCGATAGCTGTAACTTCATCCGGTTAGAGATGGGGCTGAACTTCAGGCGGGCCTTGACTTTATTGGTGCTCAGTTTCCTCAGCGCCTCGTTGATTTTGTGCATCAACTCGTGAGCGGTGTTGTAAAAGCCGTGAGGGATGGTGCCTTGCCAGTGAATCCGAGTACTACCGCCGTCACCGGCGGTGTAAATCCCTCTCTCCCCCGTTGCACAAGTCAAGTAGAAGTACGCTTCCTCCTTTCCTACGTTGTACCAAGTGTGCGGGTATTGATTCTCCACCAGTCCGCACTCCCACTGACCGACTAAACTGATGCGTTGCAGCAAAGCCGTGACATAGTGGGTCAACGTGTTGTCGGGATTTAACTCCATAGACGCGTTGCTGGGCAATGTCAGGTAAAAATCACACGACATGCTCACCGCGTTTCATAGACGGATTAGGTAACAGGTATTTCAGGCAACTGCTTAACAAAGCCGTCCACAGATTAGAGTTTCCGTCTACTTTAGTAAGGTTGTAGATACTGACCAATATAACGGTGTACAGTATAACGATTTGACAGAAGAAGACGATTTCCGATTTCGGGCACGTATTTCCAAACAACACCCAACGTCTGCTGTTACTTCCGGTATCTTCGAGCTCTGTGTTATCGAATCGAACGTTCGCCGTATCTTTCATGACACGAATGACGGCTCGACTGGTGTGTACTAACCTTTATAAGCGACGAGCGACGCTTTATCCAACCAGCTGTTAAACGAGTCTAGGTTATCCTACCCACTTGACCAGGACCTGTGTCTTTCTTCCTCGCTTGCGCTGCTGCAACACTTTCTCGATACGATAGAGTTTATCCTTGGCCACAACCACTTTCTGTAGTTCTTGTTCGTAAAATGTTCCCTCTATCGGCGAATCTTTATCATCGATCAAACGATAAACAGGCGGATCGGAACGATGAACTGTTTTGACGGTAAATATCTCGTCACTCCAGTTGGGTAAGTAACCTTTTTTGAATTGTCTCTTGACTTTGCTGATACGCACATGGTCGCCCTCTTTTAAAACCGGTTTGATTTTTCCGTGTCCTTCATTTCCGTACAACCTTTGCCAAACCTCTTCTTGATTGATCACGTTCACTTCAGACGGTGCCATTCCAATACTTCTATGATAACTGTCGTTATACGAATCGACTCGGTGGTGTAATACGTCCAGGTACTTTAACGTCTGGTTTTTCGTGAAATATCTCCACATACGTGTCTTCAGAGTACGATTGAAACGTTCCACGATACACGCCTTGGTCTCTTCGTTGTGTGTCGTAAAATGGTGGATACCTTCCTCTTTCAGAAACTCTTGCAGTTGCCTATTCAGAAACTCTTTTCCTTTATCCGTTTGCAATGACACTGGGCCATCATTGTCCTTTAACAACCGACGCAACGCCGTCGTGTGTGATGGCCCCGATTTGTTCTTCAAAGGAACAGACCACGCTTTCTTGGAGAACACATCTTACCTTACCTATCCTCTTCGGGCCTTGTGGCCCATAAGGCTGCTGTGCGACTCCGCCACCTCGCCCTGTCAACGGCTATGTGTCTGGCTTTGCTCCAAGTTGCCCAGCCCAGTTGCTTCCGTTCTTTTTCCACTGTGGTTCTCCACGTTGTTTTTGGTCGACCAACTTTTCTTGTTCCTTCCGGCGTCCATGTCAGTGCTGTCAGACAGTGGTTTTGGGCCTTCTATCTCAGCACATGCCCGATCCAATTCCACCTTCTTCTCTGTACTTCTGTGCTGATCTTCTCTTTTGCTGTTATGTTCTCAATGTCTTTGTTTGAAATTATTAATGGCCATCAAATTTTTTTAATTCTTCTGAGACAGTTGAAATGGAAAATGTCAAGTTTTTTGTTGTCGCATTTGTTTACTTTCAATGTTTCACATCCATACAGTAACACTGATTTGACCAGATTATTGTATAATCTGAGTTTAGTTTTTAATGTGTACACATTTGAGTTCCATATCTGCTTGAGTTTCATGAATGATGTCCTTGCTTTTCGTATTCTGTTGTTAATATCGTCATCCCCTCCTCCTTGCTTGCTGACGTTTGCGCCCAGGTATGTATATTTCTCTACTTCTTTCAGTTGTTGATCATCAATCTCTATTCTGTTGTTGCATTTGCTGTTGATCCTCAGTACTTCAGTTTTCTTTTTATTGATTTTTAAGCCAGTTTTTGATGCGAATGCATTCTTTTTTGTTGCCTTTGCTTGCATGTGTCTGTAACTTGTTGACATAAGCGCAATGTCATCTGCGAAGTCCAAGTCTTCAAGTTTTGACATGAATCTCCATCTTATCCCTGTGTTGTTTTCTTCAGTTGTTTTCCTCATTATCCAGTCGATTACCATCAAGAAAAGAAATCTGGACATTACGTCTCCTTGCTTAACTCCAGTTTTTACTTTGAACCACTCAGATTGTTCACCTTCATCTAACACTGCACATTCACTGTCCTCGTACAAAATCTGGACCATTCTGATTATCTTGTATTGGATTCCATAGCTCGCCATGATTTCCCAAAGGCTCTCTTGGTGTACAGAGTCAATTGCCTTTTCGAAGTCACCAAAAGTTACATATAGCGTTGCTTGCCATTCCACTACCTGTTCTATTATGTTTCGAAGGATGAATATCTGCTCAACTGTGCTTCGTCCTCTTCTGAAACCTGCTTGTTCGTCTCTCAACTTGTTGTCAACTCCATCTCTTATTCTGTCTATTATCACTCTTCCGAACACTTTACTAGGGACAGATGTTAGAGTAATACCTCTCCAGTTTCCGCACTGTGTAAGGTTACCTTTCTTTGGTATTTTAACAATCAGTCCTTGTTTCCACGTCTTTGGTACTTTTTCTTGTTCCCAAATTGTTTTGAATACGCTTAGAAGCCAATTCTCTGTTGTCGCCATGTCTGCTTTCAACAATTCTGCTGTAATGTCATATTTACCTGCAGCTTTCCCATTCTTTAGCTTCCTCAGTGCTGATCTAATCTCTGTTTTTGTTATAGAGTCTGTGCTGATTTCATCTATGATTGGATCTAATTCAATATCTATAACGGGGTCATCGGGCATAGGTCTATTAAGGACTTCTTCAAAATGCTCCTTCCATCTTGTCCGCTTGGCTGGTCCTTCAGTTATTAGGTTTCCAGATTTGTCTTTTACTGCATTCGCTGTTTTGTGTTTGTCGTTACTAAGTGTCTTTGTGATGTTGTAGACTTCTTTCATCCTTCCATTCCCGGCTGCTTTCTCTGCTTCTGCAGCCAGGTTGTCTACCCACTTTCTTTTATCTTGTCTCATGATTTTCTTTACGTCTTTGTCTTTTTGTTTATACTTATCCTTGTAGCTCTGCTTTATCCTTTCTGACTTTGCTTGTTCCATGTTGTTCTTTAGTCGTTTCCTGTCTTCTACCAGTTCCCATGACCCTTTGCTGATCCATGGTTTGTGTCCTCTCTTTTTGTAACCCAGTACATCTTTGGCTGTTTCTTTGTAGGCCACCTCGAATTCTTGCCATTTTCTCTCAACAATGTCATTATCTGTCTCGGCGTAGTCCTGTAGTACATCATATCTGTTCCGTAGCTTCAATGAGAATTGCATTTTTATGGTTGGTTGTTGCAGCTTGATTGTGTCGAATTCTTTCTGTTCTCACTGGTCTTTTGCTTCCTCTTTAGCTTCAGCCTGATCTTCGAGCGCACTAACTGATGGTCACTCGCAATGTCTGCCCCCCTCATCACTCTGGTGTCCATAACTGATGTTCAGTGCTGCCTGCTCACTAGCACATGGTCAATTTGGTTTTTGGTTCGCCATCCTGGAGATGTCCATGTCTGTTTATGGATGCGTCGGTGTGGAAATATGGTTCCTGTTACCACAAGGTTGTTTAATCCACAGAAGTCAATTAGTCTTTCTCCATTTTCGTTTCTATCACCAATTCCATGGCTTCCCATTATGTCTTCGTAGCCCTCATTTTCTTCTCCAACTTTGGCATTTAGGTCCCCCATTACCATGAGCATATCATATTTATGTACACTGCCCACAACTGACTGCAACTGTTCGTAGAACTGGTCTTTCTCTTCGTCACTTGTTTCATTTGTTGGTGCATATGTTTGTATGATTGATAGTTTAACATATCTTGAAAAGAATCTAGCATAAATAATTCTATCACTGATAGGTTTCCACTCTAGTAATGCTTGCTCTGCTTTCTTTCTCATCATTATTGCCACTCCATGTCTGTGTAGGTTGTCTTCTCTCCCAGAGAAAATAACACTCTCTCAGTGTTTAACTTGACTTTCCCGTGTCCTGTCCATCTGCATTCGCTAATGCCCTTGACATCGATTCTGTATTTATCCATTTCTTTTGCAAGTTGTGCTGATTTACCTATTGAATATAACGTTCTCACATTCCAACATCCTATATTTACAGTTTCTTTTGGTCTGGATAGCGACGCTATCGACTGCCGAACGTCCGATTGGCTTTGATCCGGAAGTGTCATACTTTCCATGTATCTGATGTCCTCAGGTATATGAAGCGTCGCCTCGTCATAACCGTTTCCAGCATTTGCTGGCGAAGTCACACGTTTAGTTTCCGTAACAATTATTGAGCTGGGGGGTTGTTGGCCCTCCGCAATAGGTTTAATTTTGGGGTTTTCCTTCCCCTAGTCAGAGCCTCGTTTGCCCACAACCGCAAGGTAGTGGTTTCCCAGGGGGAACCACAAGGAGGTGAGGTTGACCTGGGTGTTCTACGGTTTACCGGCAGGTTACTATTTTCACTTTTCACCCCCATAGAGGGCTAGCCGAACCCAACGTCACTGGCTGTGGCGCTGGGCGCTTGAACACCCCTTTCCCCCGCCTGAAACGATATGTCACTGGTTTATGTAGTGTGTAAGTGTCTTGTTCCGACAACCACCGTTTCACCTCTTTCGACGATGCACGTGAAGCATGTGAAGCACGTGAAGCACGATACAGAGCATCGACGCCTCCGTAACTTCCGGTTAGTTTCGTGTCGTAGTAAATACTTTTTAATGCATCGTGTGAACGCTTCGTCTTCTTACCTACGGGAGGAGACATGCCGTAATAATGCTGGTGTCGTGTCGTGGAAGACTATTAATACGGTACCCTACGACCTATTCCTTCTCGTCCATATCGCTTTGTTCTAATATGTAACGCATTTCGTCATCCACTTGACGCAAAACATTCCCTATAGGATTGGTCGAAGGAGGTTGAGGTTGAACGTTATCCAAAATACGTGGATCGACCAGCGCCATCTTCTTTGCGTGCTCCATAGTCGTGGAGTTACGACTGCAAAAACCTCGTCACCAACGGGGCTAGAAGGGACGTAGCCAAGGGAGCTAGTAGGGCCGCAAGGAAACCACCTTTCTGTAGAATACGTTTCTTCTTATGAAAGTCAATTTCATCACGATTGTATGTACCTGATGACATTCTAATTTATAAGCACTTTGACGAGGCTGTGGAGGCCATTAATTCAACTGCAGTGATGAAAGACTGGTTGTGTGTTTTGTTAGACGCAGGTTTGAAGCTATCCGACCTGACGTCCGATCACTTGTGTACTATCGGGAGTTGGTTGCAAGAACCGTTTTCAGAGGAGTGGCGAAACAAATTAAAGCAAATTGTTCTGGCAGTAATGGAGAATGATCTGTAAATCTGTCTCGTGGTTTTATGAGACCTTTTGTGATATTAATTCAACTGCAGAGAATGGAGCGCGACCTGTAAATACATTTGTGTTGTAATAAAATGTTCAAACCTTATATTGTGTCATTTTTTGAAGTATAAGTAGTATAAGTACCGTGCATCTTAGTCTCTTTCATCAGTTGCGCAAAGTATGGACACGAGGTTAGTTCATCCTTTTACTTGTATCGTTGCTGGGCCGACGGGCTGTGGTAAAACGACGTCTCTTTACTACGTCATTCTGCCACACTCGTAAACTCACCGCTCGAAAAGATCACGTGGTGTTACGGTGAATGGCAGGCGTTGTATTTCACGCTCTCTACGTCACATCCGAACATAGAATTTGTCGAGGGTCTTCCAGATGTATCGTCTTTCGATCCTAAAACGAGAAACTTGGTAGTTATCGACGATCTCATGTCGGAAACGGACAAGAGGGTCACCAAACTGTTTACGAAGAAGAGTCATCATTGCAACACGTCCGTAATATATTTAGTGCAAAAATTATTTCCCAAAGGAAAAGAGAGCCGCACTATAAGTATAAACGCACAGTACATGGTACTTTTCAAGAACCCTCGCGACAATACACAAGTGGTCAAATTGGCCAAACAGATGTATCCGGGTCGAATAAAGTACATGCAAGAAGCTTTCAGAGACGCAACGTCCGTACTACACGGGTATTTGTTCGTCGACCTCAAACAGGCCACACCGGAACACTTGCGCCTGCGTACTAATATCGTTAAGGAACCAAACTAATTTCAGTACGCCTACCTTCCGAAGATATAAATAGAAACACGCCGTGACACTCGTCATTCGTCATGTCGGCGCAAGTAAAGAGAAATGCGTTGTGCCTTTGTCTCCTCGCTAAAGCGGATCCTGCTTTAGTCAGCGCCAACATCGAAAAGGGAAAAACCGATCTGATACACAGTCTATGCGAGTGTGCACAGAACATATTAGAAGGGAACGTACCACTAGAGAAAGGTCTCAAGACTAAACTGCGTCGGTAAAAGAAGGACCTCAGAACCTTGGTCGTCAGGAAAACCGGTCTTCATAAGAAGAAACGTATTCTACAGAAAGGTGGTTTCCTTGCGGCCCTACTAGCTCCCTTGGCTACGTCCCTTCTAGCCCCGTTGGTGACGACGTTGTTGCAGTCGTAATTACACGACTATGGAGCACGCAAAGAAGATGGCGCTGGTCGATCCACGTATTTTGGATAACGTTCAACTGCAACCTCCTTCGATCAATCCTATAGGGAGTGTTTTGCGTCGACTGGATGACGAAATGCGTTACATATTAGAACAAAGCGATATGGACGAGAGGGAAAAGGTCGTAGGGTACCGTATTAATAGTCTTCCACGACACGACACCAGCATTATTACGGAATGTCTCCTCGCGTAGGTAAGAAGACGAAGCGTTCACACGATGCATTAAAAAGTATTTACTACGACAGGAAACTAACCGGAAGTTACGGAGACGTCGATGCTCTGTATCGTGCTACACGTGCTTCACATGCTTCACGTGCATTGTCGAAAGAGGTGAAACGGTGATTGTCGGAACAAGACACTTACATAGTACATAAACCAGTGACATATCGTTTCAGGCGTAGACGTGTCGTAGTGGGTGGTATAAATCAACAATGGCAGGCCAATCTGGTAGACATGTCACGTTTGAAAAGGTACAACGACGGTCACACTTTCATTTTGACCGTGATAGACGTGTTCTCCAAGAAAGCGTGGTCTGTTCCTTTGAAGAACAAATCGGGGCCATCACTCACGACGGCCTTTCGTCGGTTGTTAAAGGACAATGACGGCCCACTGTCATTGCAAACAGATAAACAAAATAGTTTCTGAATAGGCAACTGCAAGAGTTTCTGAAAGAGAAAGGTATCCACCATTTTACGACACACAACGAAGAGACCAAGATGTGTATCGTGGAACGTTTCAATCGTACTCTGAAGACACGTATGTGGAGATATTTCACGAAAAACCAGACGTTAAAGTACCTGGACGTATTACACCACCTATTCGTACAACGACAGTTATCATAGAAGTATTGGAATGGCACCGTCTGAAGTGAACGTGATCAATCAAGAAGAGGTTTGGCAAAGGTTGTACGGAAATGAAGGACACGGAAAAATCAAACCGGTTTTAAAAGTGGGCGACCATGTGCGTATCAGCAAAGTCAAGAGACAATTAAAAAAAGGTTACTTACCCAACTGGAATGACGAGATATTTACCGTCAAAACAGTTCATCGTTCCGATCCGCCTGTTTATCGTTTGATCGATGATAAAGATTCGCCGATAGAGGGAACATTTTACGAACAAGAACTACAGAAAGTGGTTGTGGCCAAGGATAAACTCTATCGTATCGAGAAAGTGTTGCAGCAGCGCAAGCGAGGAAGAAAGACACAGGTCCTGGTCAAGTGGGTAGGATAACCTAGACTCGTTTAACAGCTGGTTGGATAAAGCGTCGCTCGTCGCTTATAAAGGTTAGTACACACCAGTCGAGCCGTCATTCGTGTCATGAAAGATACGGCGAACGTTCGATTCGATAACACAGAGCTCGAAGATACCGGAAGTAACAGCAGACGTTGGGTGTTGTTTGGAAATACGTGCCCGAAATCGGAAATCGTCTTCTTCTGTCAAATCGTTATACTGTACACCGTTATATTGGTCAGTATCTACAACCTTACTAAAGTAGACGGAAACTCTAATCTGTGGACGGCTTTGTTAAGCAGTTGCCTGGGATACCTGTTACCTAATCCGTCTATGAAACGCGGTGAGCATGTCGTGTGATTTTTACCTGACATTGCCCAGCAACGCGTCTATGGAGTTAAATCCCGACAACACGTTGACCCACTATGTCACGGCTTTGCCGCAACGCATCAGTTTAGTCGGTCAGTGGGAGTGCGGACTGGTGGAGAATCAATACCCGCACACTTGGTACAACGTAGGAAAGGAGGAAGCGTACTTCTACTTGACTTGTGCGACGGGGGAGCGAGGGATTTACACCGCCGGTGACGGCGGTAGTACTCGGATTCACTGGCAAGGCACCATCCCTCACGGCTTTTACAACACCGCTCACGAGTTGATGCACAAAATCAACGAGGCGCTGAGGAAACTGAGCACCAATAAAGTCAAGGCCCGCCTGAAGTTCAGCCCAATCTCTAACCGGATGAAATTACAGCTATCGCAGGGTGTTGAATTTAACATACCCCTTCAGAGCCATCTGAAGACCGTACTAGGGTTCGATTCGAGCCTGATCGCGAGCCCACCCAGCTTGACTCGTGCCGTCATCATCAGCACCGATCCCGTCGCGTATACCTACGAGTACGAGGGTCGGTATACGGTGGACATGAATCAGGGAGTCGACATCCTGTACGTGTACACGGACCTCGTGGAACCGCGTGTGGTCGGGGATGCCGTCGTCCCTCTGTTGAGGGCTGTACCCATAGAAGGGAAACACGGAGACGTGTTGTCAAAAAGTGTTGACAATGTACAATACGTTCCCGTCTTGCACAAAGAATTTACGACCATCGAGATCGATATAAGAGACAACACGGGACGTCGCGTACCATTCGAGCGAGGTAGAGTGACGGCAACACTTCACTTTCGACGACGCAAACCATCATTCTTTGAAACATGAGTCGTAATCATTCTTACGAAGACTACTACGTCAGACAAGTCGGCAACGGATTGCCCGTATTTGTTGGGGCAAGAGTGCAACGAGGTCACGGTCTAGGTAGTTTGTTCGGTGGCCTCATTCGAAGTGCTATGCCACTCATAAAAAGAGGCGCAATCGCTTTGGGAAAAGGAGCGTTAAAGACAGGTTTGGGTGTGGCCGGGGACGTGTTGTCTGGACAGAGCAGTAAAGAATCTGCAAAGAGGCGTGCGAAAGAAACCGGAAAGGACATGATCAGTAGAGTGTTGGGAAGCAGTGGGCCTCCTGGCATACGCAACGCTCCAATAAAACGCAAGCCAACGAGCACCCTAGCCAGTGTCGCCAAGAGACGCAGACGACAGAAGTCGCGTCGAGACGACATATTCGGCTAGACATGGCTTTTGTCCACCAGTTGTCGTGTGAGGGAGTCAAAAGCGAATTGGACCTATTTAGTTTACCGACGACACAAACGAGTATCGAACACGCACAATGGATCGAGCATCGACCTGTCGCCTCGATAGGTACGGGTGGTCCTATCGAATTCTTATTGCCCGGATCGGGAGACGATTACCTGGACGTGGCCAATACTTACCTGTTGGTGCGAGCACGAGTAGTCAAAGGAAACGGGGACGACATCGATCAAGCTCCAGCTGTTGGACCAGTAAACAATTGGATGCATTCTCTGTTTAATCAAGTCGACGTGTCTTTGAACAGTACCCTCGTCACACCTTCAATGAATACCTATCCTTATCGAGAGTACATAGAAACGTTACTAAATCACGGAGCAGAAGCGAAGAAGAGTCAACTGACTGCTGCCTTGTGGTACAAAGACACGGCTGAACACATGGATGCCACCGACGATGCAAACAAGGGGCTGCAAAAAAGAAAGACCTATTTTTCCCGTAGTCGAATCGTCGATATCATGGGCCGTCTACACGTCGACCTCTTCTTCCAAGACCGCTATCTATTGAACGGCGTCGACGTGAAAATTCGACTAGTACAGAGCAAGGATGCTTTTGCACTCATGGGTGATGATGATGACAATGCCAATTACAATGTACGCATAGTCGAAGCAATTTTGTTTGCACGAAAAGCTAAACTGAATCCTGCCGTACAGATGGGTCACATCAAAGCGCTACAAAAGGGTACGGCCAAGTATCCGTTGCGAAGAGTCGATTGAAAGGTATTTTCCATACCGCGAGGTGCCATGTCACACACTCACGAAAACGTTTATTTAGGTGTCTTACCCAAGAGAATAGTCTTGTGTTGTGTAGACAACGAGGCTTACTATGGAACATTCGCCAAGAATCCGTTCCACGTAAAGCACAACAACTTGAACTTTCTTGCATTGTACGTCGATGGGCAACAAGTTCCGGCGAAACCACTCCAGCCTAATTTCAACGATGGTTCCTACGTGAGAAGTTACAGTAATCTATTTGCTGAAACGGGAAAGATGTTTCAAGACGAGGGAAACAACATCAGTCGGGACGAGTTTGCCAAAGGATACACCCTGTTTGCGTTTGACATCACGCCAGATTGCTGTGACGGTACCCATTTCAATCTGGTACATAAAGGCAACCTACCAGTCGAGATGCACTTTAATCAACCTCTCGATCAAACAATAAACGTCGTCGTCTACGGAGAATTCGAGACGGTTTTGGAGATTGACCGCAACAGAAACGTCGTCTACGATTACTGATGGATACGGCACAGATAGAAAGACTCCTTGCGGCGGATGCTTACACTAGGATCGTTGTTCGAGGCGTACTACCTAAAGACGGGTTACCCACTTTTCCTTTGACGACGTATCCGGCAGCTTTCGTGTGCAACACTCATTCGAGTGATGAATCGGGTCAACATTGGATCTGCATGTTTATCGCAAAAGACGGACGTGGAGAATACTTCGACTCTTACGGTTAACCACCTCGACACGACGAATTCGTGGATTTTCTACAGAGCAATTGCGTGACTTGGACTTTCAACAAGAGAACGCTTCAGAACCCGCTGTCTAACGTGTGTGGACAATACTGTGTCGTGTACTTGCTGCACCGAAGTCGAGGCGTACCCACGAAGACGTTTGTGAACACTTTCGGGAACGATTTAGTGAACAATGACTGTCGTGTTTTCGATTTTGTTAAGAGTGTCATGTAATGTTCGCATGAAATGTTGGCATGCACGTTCTTGTATTACCTTAATTAAGCAATGAAAAAGTCGACACCATATGTGTGTTTGTGAAATGATTTATTCAGACACCCAAGAGAAAGTATCAATCTTATAAAATCTTGTAAACCTTAACTATATAGCAATTGATTCCATACGATAACGTTCACAAAAGAATTGTTGTCTCTGAAACGGGGAAAAGCGAGGTGTGTCTTGATGACTATGAAAACGAAAAACAAACACACTCATCCATAGCATCAACACGATTTTTTATTTGAATATTTCACATATGATATCTCTTGCATACTGTTCCTGTCAATTCCAAATCGGTAATGCTAATAAGGTTCCCAACGTGTGATTTGTAAAGGTGTCGCCGAATGAGCTGCGCGCCGCGACGATGCATGTCGTCTACGATTCCGACGACGACCACTGTCAAACGGAATGCTGGTTTCCTTTGAAACATCATCGTCCACTGATGCTGTTTGCATGTAAAGCCAACGATCTGAGTTCCCAACTAAATCCATTGGCGTGTTGACGTCCTTGAGACCACGAGCAAAGGTTTCCCATCCCACCGGTTCAAACGACTTCCGTTTTCTCAACGTGTCATTCACAAGGTCCACGATGTTACTTCCGGGAACCGCCTTGTTTCTGTACATCATCTCGCCACGATCGTTCCAACTTACGGCACCTTTCATTTTATCGAGTAGTCTTCGTGCTTTCTGCTTCATAGTTTTTGGAACGCTGTCGATGATTTCATTTTCGATGCTCTCCTTTTCGACGATTTCATTTTCGTTAGCAGATTGTGCTTTGTTTTTCTCTTCACTGGGAATTTTTTCGATGGCCACACGCAGGAGTTCTTGGATACGTTTGTCGGAAAGATCGTTGTACCGACTCAATACCTGGTTATACAACACAACCTTTTCCCTCTCGTATATATCGTTTCGTTCTAATATGTCTTGCATTTCATTGTCGAGTCGTTGCAAGACACTCCCTATGGGATTAATCAAAGGACGTTGCGGTTGAATGTTTTCCAAAATACGAGGATCGACCAGCGCCATCTTCTTTGTATACTCCATGGTTACCTGAGATGGAGATACGAATGTCGTGCTTGTTGATGGGGCCAGAGACGTTGGTGTTATAGCGGGTCCCGAGACAAGTGAATCCAGTGACGTTGTGTTTGTCGATCGTCCACCGTGAACGCTGGCAATGTGGCGTTTCAAGTTTTCCCGACGAGAGAAATGTCTCTTGCAATTTGGGCACTGGAACGGTGTTGGTGTGGGCTTGTTGGCAGCTGGTAGACTATTCCATAAGCTCATGATGTACGTGTTTACGGTTCAAATGTAAGCAATGAAATGAATGGCGAGATGAATTGTACGCACTAAAATACGAGTGAGTGAGTGAGTGAGTGAGTTAGTGAGTGAGTGAGTGAGTGAGTGAGTGAGTGAGTGAGTGAGTGAGTGAGTGAGTGAGTGAGTGAGTGAGTGAGTGAGTGAGTGAGTGAGTGAGTGAACAGACACGAAGTGTGAATGAGTGAGTGAGTGAGTGAGTGAGTGAGTGAGTGAGTGAGTGAGTGAGTGAGTGAGTGAGTGAGTGAGTGAGTGAGTGAGTGAGTGAGTGAGTGAGTGAGTGAGTGAGTGAGTGAGTGAGTGAGTGAGTGAGTGAGTGAGTGAGTGAGTGAGTGAGTGAGTGAGTGAGTGAGTGAGTGAGTGAGTGAGTGAGTGATTATGAAAAAGACACAAGATGAGGTTTTTACATTTTATTACAACACAAACGTATTTACATGTCACGCTCCATAACTGCAAGAACCAGAGAATGAACATTGTTTCGTCACTGCTATGACACAGAGTCTTGCAATGAACTGTCGACATTACACAACGCAGTGTCTACAAGTAATTGTCGCGGACACTACATAATAGTTTTCCGAGAGTGATTCGACCATTTGTTTACCCACGACCAAGTCCTCAAAAGCCCTCTTTCGATGATACACGCTCCACCAGTTCAGCATTTCCTGTTGCCAACAATACGGCTCGCAAATCCTTTGACGCCTTGAACTTTGCGAGGGGCAAATGTCGCATCCAGTGAACACGGACATCGTTCCAACCAGATCTCGTCTCTCCAATCTGTTTGCTTTTTCGTTTTGCCAAGTGTGCATGCTTCGCAGCTTTGATGCGCTCTGCGCATTCGACGTCGTCGTGATGCAATGCCTTCCTGTATTGATAAGCATGCTCGACCGAATTATAGACCCGACCGAATGCTTCGACTCTGCATGGGTAAAGGTTTGACAAGGGAGAGTCGACCCCTGAAAATTCAACTCGTTTCGGTTTCACAGCGACCTCCGGTTCGGGTAGAGGTTCCGGTTGCGGTGCCGCCACCAGGAGTAAGCACTCGACAAAAACAAGAGACACGAATATTTGCAGTACCCATATGTGGTTCGCTCACTTGTCCACTAGGGGATGATGTTTGTGGTTTATGAAGTATCCGTCAGGGGGCTCTATTTCACGCAAGCGTGAAAGATACGAATTTGGGCAGTACTCCTACATTTAGTTCACAACTTATCCACCAGGTGGCACAACTTGTAGTTCATGACCTATCCGCTAGGTGGCGCCGTTGGTGCCACTTGACCTATATCTGGGTACTTGACCTACATCCGAGTACTTGACCTTGACATTTGACTTTGACCTACATCCGGGTACTTTTGTTCTTGCTCCCACCCTAATCCAGTTGCGCGCAAGAGAAACGAATATTTGCAGTACTCGAACATTTTAGTTCACAAGTTACCCGCCAGGCACCACTTGTAGTTCGTGACATATCCGCTATGTGTAATTTAGTTCACAAAAAGCCCGCCAGGTGGCGCTACTTGTCAAACCAAAGACGCATGAATTTGGGCAGTACTTTTGCTCTTGCTCCAATCCGAATACAGTTGCGCGCGGTACACCACGCCTATTACTACTATAGGAGCCTACTGACGACATTAGCCATATTCGAACAAAAGTTAACGATACTAGCAGTTTGTTTTCAATGGGTAAATTCCCCTACAAAATGGGTTTTTATTAATTGTAAACTAACATGGATACCCATAGAGTTTCAGAATTTTCAGACTAGCCAATTACAACTCCTCTTGAGGCTCACCAAAAACGCCAACTTAATTACCGCTACGTGACTTCTCATCTTGAAACAGATTTTGTTCCATATTTCAAAATATTATCAAATCCTTCGATTTTAACAATTTCATACAATAACTGTACGATGTTGACAGGTTATCCCTTCGCATTTTGCTATGAAAGTACCGTGATTCACAACAAAACATGCGTAGCACCGCGATCGATTTTTTCAATACGATCAATTAGCTAGCGTTAATAGATATATTTTTGCCACAAAAATACTATACTTAGACGAATACAAGTGCATTACACATTGTAATGCGAATGCTTATCATCAAAATAAATGTCGTCCGTTTTTGTGCATCACTTTCCATTCTATCAACAATATATGTGCTTAGTTTACCCAATATGCCAATAAAAAGCATTATTAGAATTATGACATTGTTGCAATAAGGATATAGTCCTTACACTTCTAAAACGGTGAAACCGTACGTCTCCCGAAACCGTACGTCGCATTTCTTTACACTTTTCTGTTCCCGCGCAAACACTGTAAATCACCGATTATCACCCCGCGCGACGATGCAAGCACACTATATATTGAGAACCATTACCAAATGACCCACTAACGGACATAAATATCCTTCGTACATGATTCCATCTGTACTATAGTAGCCCGTGACTTCAGTGAATATTACAAAATATGTAGTATCGTAAAAATACTTACTTTATAGCAGAATCAGGAACGTTGTGAAGTACCGCTGTTTCCTGTTTTCGCTTGGCGTCATCTGGTTCCCGAAAATAGCGATATATGAGGTGACTGGGCCGATGAACCAACTGGCAGTTAGAGCCGACGTACGGTTTCGGGAGACATACGGTTGTAAAGACCCATAAAAGCAAAATAAATTGAAGGGAAATGTATCTACAAATTATAATGTTGTCATACAGTTACCTTGTTATATGTTATTTATGACCAATTAATATTTCTTACTAATCTACAAATCTCTGCTTACAATGCGTATTCAAACTTGCGATGTACGGTTTCATCAAAAACTTCCCCAAATCGGTTTCGTCGCTCAACACAATTTATTAGCCAACACTTTTGGTTTAAAACAGCACAGGACCTATGTATCCAGCTGTGGCATCAAGTTGAGTGTGAAATCTGTGCTATTTAATGAACTATTGTACTGCATTTTTCTATATGAATGACTACAGACGGACGGTTTCAGAAAATGTCCCCAACATAAAAATAATCAGGAAAAATCTGGGTTTTGACCTGAAGTTTAAATTTTTTGACCAATAATGCCGGAGGTATTCGGGTCGATGTCACATCTTTTCAAGGTGGATTTGAGAACGTTTTAATAGAGTTTGCGCTGTCGTCGTTGAGATCGTTTCCCATGACTCAGCTCTTAGTAGAAACCGTGCTTGTGTAGTGTTGTGTCAGACATGCGCAGTACATAACCGGTCCATCTCAATTGTTGTTGCTTAATGATTGCTGCAATACTTGACATGTGAGCCTCGCTAATAGGCGAGCGGCAAATTATAAAAAATGCTTTATTTTAGGAGTTTAAATGTCCCCCACCTACACACACAACATTTTTATATAATTTGAAAGCACTACATCTCCTCGTACCAAAGAGGCCTGTCGTAAAGCTGTCAAGTGATGCAGTAAGCGTGAATCCAAGGTCAAACAAGGCAAATTACTAGCGCACGGCATTACACAAAACGATCGAGCCAGTTTACCGAGCCGTTGTATACTTTGAATTGCATTTAGAGTCTTCTTCGTGTAGGTGTCGATGTGAGATGATATATATATATGTATATATATATATATATATTCCTGATTTACCTGTAACCAAACTGAGGGTAGTTGTGACGTCGTTAGGAACAGGAGTTGGTGTCGACGATGTCCCGTTGTCGTTAATCGTCTGTGTCGACACAAAGATCATTCGTTGCCGCTTTGGTGGTAGCGGGTCTTCAATGTAGTTCTGCAAGAATATGTCAATAATATTTAAAAAATATTAAAGATTGCATGGAAATAGTACACCGTTGCTAGAGTACGGTGATACAAGGACCGGTAGGAAACAATGATAAGAAGTTACGTAATAGGCAGTAAGGTGACAAGTTGTACGATCATAAAGCTAAATTGTCAACAAAAATGTATTCGTGGACGCAACCGTATAGGGAGTTAAGACGTTACCAGATGACGATATGAAGGACATAGTAGGGGGGTCATAATCTCGGAAGCAAAGACGTGACAGAATATTATTTTAGGTGAAAGTATATAGTAAAACAATATAAAGTATGACTCACCACAAGCACTTCCAACTTGGCCTCCTCGGCCGTCCTCTTCCGGCGGGCACAACATCCGCTGGTGATATGTTGCTTGGAATTACATTTCCGTGTGAACGACCCCCCACAGTCGGGGCAGGTGAAGGGTCTCTTCGATGGTGGTAGATATCTCGGAGTCGGTAGGGACATCTCAGCAGCAACCATTCGAATCATATAACTCGAGTCTAATGTATCGCGAGGATGGTAATAGGGTATCTTCAACATGATGATGTTAGCCGTGGTGTCATCGTAATACGAATGACGGTCCGATTGGTAAAACACCGCGCTTATATAGTTAGTAAATGTGCCGAAAAGTCACGTGGGCATGCCGAAAGATCACGGATTGTAGAGTAGAATGTACACACGCGCAGACTGCACGAGGACTGCAGAGTAGTTATTTAGTTCACAACTTATCTAACAAGGTGCTTTCAGTTGATGATATATCCACCAGGAGTAAGCACTCGACAAAAACAAGAGACACGAATTTTGGCAGTACTCATATGTGGTTCGCCCACTTGTGCACTAGGGGGATGATGTTTGTAGTTCATGATCTATCCGTAAGGGGGCTCCATTGCACGCAAGCGCACAAGAGACACCAATTTTGGCTGTACTCATATATTTAGTTCAACACTTGTCCCGCCAGGGATGATGTTTGTAGTTCATGATCTATCCGTCATGGGGCTCCATTGCACGCAAGCGTGCAAGATACACGAATTGTGGCAGTACTCGAACGTTTAGTTCGCAACTTATCCGCCAGGTGGCACCACTTGTAGTTCACGACATATCCGCTAGGGAAAATTTAGTAAGGGGGAGCTTTGAAGTATTTTGCGCTCTCTCAGACTTGATGTTTTATAAAGGTGACTTTCTGTTACATATTACCAATACAAGGGGAATGCATTTTTTTTCTTTAAAATACATTCATGGCAAGGTATACACATTGAGCTTTTCAATAGGGTATACCTTATTGACACTGATTTATAACTATCAATTTGTAGACAGTTTAGAATTTGCAGGTGTACGGTTTCATATAATTTACTTTTCAATACAATGGAGTAAGTTACTGGCGATACCATTGGACAACTCTAACTTGTTTTAAGAACGTGTTGGTATATATACGACAGCCTAAATTGATTATGTTAGTGATATGTAGGTGATTCTGTCGTATTCTTATTATTCTAATTAAGAAAACGCCGGAGACGTACGGTTTCGTGTATCTCCTCTTATAATGTGTATTGTGTATTGACTGTCAAAAGGTCGTGATGTAAGTATTTAAATTGGTTGTACAGACGTTACAGATACCATGCGCTGATGTTACTTCATATATTTTGCAAAAATATTGAGGAGTGTGCTAAGAAACTGGCGGAGACGTACGGTTTCTTGCTTATGTACGGTTTCAGTAGAACAGAGTATTTGTTCTTATTTGACCACTTTTTAATTAAACTTTGTCTACGTACATACCCGAGTGTAAAGCCATTCCTATGAGTGTTCCATATATGTGTTTATCAATCATTCTTATCATTGTATTAATATACTGAACGATAGAACATGAATACAATGTTTTCATAACGTTATTTATTTAAAGTTTAACCGACGACTTTTGTAATTTGTCGAAAGGTAATTTTAAGAACAATTAATGAAACTTGAACTGAATGTTCCAAAAGCACCACCGCTCTCTCATCCTTCTCTTGAACCACCTCTCTCTCGTCCCTCTCCTCCACCACCTGTCTCTCTATCCTTTCCACCACCACTTGTATCTCCCCTCTCCCTCACCACCTGTCTCTCGACCCTTTCCACCACCACTTGTGTCTCCCCTCTCCTCCACCACCTGCCTCTCGACCCTTTCCACCACCACTTGTGTATCCGCTCTCCTCCACCACCTGTCTCTCGACCCTTTCCACCACCACTTGTGTCTCCCCTCTCCTCCACCACCTGTCTCTCGACCCTTTCCACCACCACATGTCTGCACCCCTCGCCTCCACCACCGGCCTCTCTACCCTTATGTTACTAGCACGAATTGCGTGGCAGAACTCTTGGCTCGTGGTGATTACTCTTCCAGCCTTCACTAGGTTGTCAGCCTTCCTTTTCATGCCACCACCCACTCCGTCACAGGGGCCTTTCTCGTGGCCAGCCTCCAACCAAGTCCACGAAGCTCTAAGACTGAACAGTAATGGAAATTTTGCAACTAGGGCACATATTGTGCGGTTCCGGTACTGTGAAGTTGGTGAGTCTGTGATGAAGTGCAGAGTCGACAGTTCCGGAAGGATGTCCTTGACTTCCTTCATCAGCGCTTTGATGAAAACAAAAGTTGTCGACACAGTGTGAGCAGTGACACTTGCAATCCCCACATAGCTCTTGGCACAAAGCTTGGCGTCCTGCTTGAAATGTACCACCATTGGGTGTATGGTCACCTGGGACTTGCCATAGTATACTGCCGTTATTTCGTCCTGGTATCTGCACACCCAGTTTTCAGCATAGTCCATCTGGACCGTTATCTCCGTTTTTTCCGCCATGGACTGCTTCAAGATGCGGATCTGGTGATATTGGGTGGTCACCCGGTGACAGTGCTCACGGAACTCAGCCATGCCGGATATGAATTGGTCAGTGAAGTCTCTCGTAGTTTGTACAACTTGGGTCAGTTTCACCTTCTTGAAGACTCTGCCCTTGTGTTCAACACCTTGGACTTGCCATGTTCGGTACTGAACTCCTGTCATTGAGAGGCCTTCAAGTTTTCCCCGGATTTCCAGGTCGGTCATCTCGACCAGCAGCGCGGGAGATTGAGGCAACTCTTTTACGGCTTCGACCATCAATGCAACATTGGCATGGCGTTGGCAGATACATTGGCGTCTCTGTGTGTATTTGATGAGGTGGATGTTCTTTGGCCTTGCCAGACAGAAGACAGTCGGGGACATCTTCAGTTCAGGAAACTGGCTGAGGAATTTCCGGTGCAGGTTTGCAATTGTGTCCGTCAAGCCAAAGGTGCCTGTTCCTCGAAAATTGTCTTTTTTTTACGACAACTTGTAGCTGTTTTCTGGCTTTTTCAGAAACTCTGCAACCACCGTCCTATGGGATCGTGCGATCGATGACCTCATGTTCTTCCCTTTCCTCTTGTTGAAGATGTAGACTCGAGAGAGTGCAATTGTCTTGCTGAGGATTTTGGCCATGCGGCGAATTTATCTTCTGTCAGCAAATAAAGCCCTCTTGACTTTCATTGGTGCTTTCTTAACACGGGACACTGTTTCTGTCAAGGGGAGCAATGTGTTTTTGCGCTCTACCCTTGGTGTGACGTCGACAGCTTTGAAGAGCTCTATTGCTGCATGTTCAAGTGATGATAATAGTGGTGACGTCAGTGCTGCTGCCTTCAAGTCCAGAGAGTCTGACATTGTCAGTGTAGCACAAAGTCTTTTGACCTCCTTGTCCTTTTCTTCTAATGCACTCTTCAGCTGCCTGGTGTTTGGGTGTTTGCTGAAAGGCATCTTTACCACCAAGCTGAAAAAAGAAATACGGCTCACAATAATTTATTAGATATACATGTACATGTATAAGAATGACATGAAATTTAATTAATTAACTGGCGGGTAGTGTCAGGTGAAAGGAAACTTACTTCCTATCCGTGCCATTTGGGCGTCTCCTTCTCAAGGGGATCTCGATGACCTCGGGCTCATGGCCAGCTAGTCTGGCCGACTGCCGTCCGGCAGCTGCGTTGGCAGCAGCTTTCACTGTAAGACAAAACATGTGTAACAGTACTTCTGTGACATTGCCGCGGGTATATTTATAATATATTTGTATACCTATGAATCTACATGAAACGTTTACATGTTTACAGACGGTTTATATTTGTTTGGATTGTTATATGAATCAATATTTATATTTCTACAAATTACGTTTTCAAAGTAAACATTTTATTATATCTGTAAACATAATACAAAATATATCACGATGCTCTCTCGCCCGGAAGGCCTGCAAGTTCCGGTTCTTCCGTGCTCTATAAGCAGCCAGCTTCTCGGGGAGCATCAGGTCAGCATGCTACCGGTTCTCCTTGAGTAAAGTAAAACGGTATTGTAAGAAAGAAAGAAAAAAAATTTCTATAGTTAGACATATTAGGCTAAAACCAAGAAATACCACGAGTTCTGAATGTTATGATCAATAATTTCTGATAGATAGGCCAGAACAGATGAATATTAATTACATAATGTTCTCTAACAATAAACAACTGAATGGCTGAAGCAATCACTTACACGTGCTCTCTCAGCCTCCTAGGCCCGCCACGTGGGGTCGTTTTTCTTCATATGCCGATACTTCAGGGACCGCAGCTTGTCAGCCTTCTTCTGGGCTACTGTCTTGACCCGCTTGCCCATCCCCAGTTCTGAAAAATAAGTTTTAACATGTGTATTCCGTATATACCTAAAATGGTGAAACCGTACGTCACCCGAAACAGTACGTCGAAAATGTGTTTAAAACACTTTATATTGCATATATACAGTTGAAATGAAGTTTGTCAGCACATATGACGTATAAAGATTGGCTTTTGCCACAAAAATACTATACTTAGACGAATACAAGTGCATTACATATTGTAATGTGAATGCTTATCATCAAAATAAATGTCGTCCGTTTTTGTGCATCACTTTCCATTCTATCAACAATATATGTGCTTAGTTTACCCAATATGCCAATAAAAAGCATTATTACAATTATGACATTGTTGCAATAAGGATATAGTCCTTACACTTCTAAAACGGTGAAACCGTACGTCTCCCGAAACCGTACGTCGCATTTCTTTACACTTTTCTGTTCCCGCGCAAACACTGTAAATCACCGATTATCACCCCGCGCGACGATGCAAGCACACTATATATTGAGAACCAATACCAAATGACCCACTAACGGACATAAATAACCTTCGTACATGGTTCCATCTGTACTATAGTAGCCCGTGACTTCAGTGAATATTACAAAATATGTAGTATCATAAAAATACTTACTTTATAGCAGAATCAGGAACGTTGTGAAGTACCGCTGTTTCCTGTTTTCGCTTGGCGTCATCTGGTTACCGAAAATAGCGATAGATGAGGTGACTGGGCCGATGAACCAACTGGCAGTTAGAGCCGACGTACGGTTTCGGGAGACCTACGGTTGCAAAGACCCATAAAAGCAAAATAAATTGAAGGGAAATGTATCTACAAATTATAATGTTATCATACAGTTACCTTGTTATATGTTATTTATGACCAATTAATATTTCTTACTAATCTACAAATCTCTGCTTACAATGCGTATTCAAACTTGCTATGTACGGTTTCATCAAAAACTTCCCCAAATCGGTTTCGTCGCTCAACACAATTTATTAGCCAACACTTTTGGTTTAAAACAGCACAGGACCTATGTATCCAGCTGTGGCATCAAGTTGAGCGTGAAATCTGTGCTATTTAATGAACTATTGTACTGCATTTTTCTATATGAATGACTACAGACGGACGGTTTCAGAAAATGTCCCCAACATAAAAATAATCAGTAAAAATCTGGGTTTTGACCTGAAGTTTTAATTTTTTGACCAATAATGCCGGAGGTATTCGGGTCGATGTCACATCTTTTCAAGGTGGATTTGATAACGTTTTAATAGAGTTTGCGCTGTCGTCGTTGAGATCGTTTCCCATGACTCAGCTCTTAGTAGAAACCGTGCTTGTGTAGTGTTGTGTCAGACATGCGCAGTACATAACCGGTCCATCTCAATTGTTGTTGCTTAATGATTGCTGCAATACTTGACATGTGAGCCTCGCTAATAGGCGAGCGGCAAATTATAAAAAATGCTTTATTTTAGGAGTTTAAATGTCCCCCACCTATACACACAACATTTTTATATAATTTGAAAGCACTACATCTCCTCGTACCAAAGAGGCCTGTCGTAAAGCTGTCAAGTGATGCAGTAAGCGTGAATCCAAGGTCAAACAAGGCCAATTACTAGCGCACGGCATTACACAAAACGATCGAGCCAGTTTACCGAGCCGTTGTATACTTTGAATTGCATTTAGAGTCTTCTTCGTGTAGGTGTCGATGTGAGATGATATATATATATATATATATATATATATATATATATATATATATATATGTATACATATATATATATTCCTGATTTACCTGTAACCAAACCGTGGGTAGTTGTGACGTCGTTAGGAACAGGAGTTGGTGTCGACGATGTCCCGTTGTTGTTAATCGTCTTTGTCGACACAAAGATCATTCGTTGCCGTTTTGGTGGTAGCGGGTCTTCAATGTAGTTCTGCAAGAATATTTCAATAATATTTAAAAAATATTAAAGATTGCATGGAAATAGTACACCGTTGCTAGAGTACGGTGATACAAGGACCGGTAGGAAACAATGATAAGAAGTTACGTAATAGGCAGTAAGGTGACAAGTTGTACGATCATAAAGCTAAATTGTCAACAAAAATTTATTCGTGGACGCAACCGTATAGGGAGTTAAGACGTTACCAGATGACGATATGAAGGACATAGTAGGGGGGTCATAATCTCGGAAGCAAAGACGTGACAGAATATTATTTTAGGTGAAAGTATATAGTAAAACAATATAAAGTATGACTAACCACAAGCACTTCCAACTTGGCCTCCTCGGCCGTCCTCTTCCGGCGGGCACAACATCCGCTGGTGATATGTTGCTTGGAATTACATTTCCGTGTGAACGACCCCCCACAGTCGGGGCAGGTGAAGGGTCTCTTCGATGGTGGTAGATATCTCGGAGTCGGTAGGGACATCTCAGCAGCAACCATTCGAATCATATAACTCGAGTCTAATGTATCGCGAGGATGGTAATAGGGTATCTTCAACATGATGATGTTAGCCGTGGTGTCATCGTAATACGAATGACGGTCCGATTGGTAAAACACCGCGCTTATATAGTTAGTAAATGTGCCGAAAAGTCACGTGGGCATGCCGAAAGATCACGGATTGTAGAGTAGAATGTACACACGCGCAGACTGCACGAGGACTGCAGAGTAGTTATTTAGTTCACAACTTATCTAACAAGGTGCTTTCAGTTGATGATATATCCACCAGGAGTAAGCACTCGACAAAAACAAGAGACACGAATTTTGGCAGTACTCATATGTGGTTCGCCCACTTGTGCACTAGGGGGATGATGTTTGTAGTTCATGATCTATCCGTAAGGGGGCTCCATTGCACGCAAGCGCACAAGAGACACCAATTTTGGCTGTACTCATATATTTAGTTCAACACTTGTCCCGCCAGGGATGATGTTTGTAGTTCATGATCTATCCGTCATGGGGCTCCATTGCACGCAAGCGTGCAAGATACACGAATTGTGGCAGTACTCGAACGTTTAGTTCGCAACTTATCCGCCAGGTGGCACCACTTGTAGTTCACGACATATCCGCTAGGGAAAATTTAGTAAGGGGGAGCTTTGAAGTATTTTGCGCTCTCTCAGACTTGATGTTTTATAAAGGTGACTTTCTGTTACATATTACCAATACAAGGGGAATGCATTTTTTTCTTTAAAATACATTCATGGCAAGGTATACACATTGAGCTTTTCAACAGGGTATACCTTATTGACACTGATTTATAACTATCAATTTGTAGACAGTTTAGACTTTGCAGGTGTACGGTTTCATATAATTTACTTTTCAATACAATGGAGTAAGTTACTGGCGAGACCATTGGACAACTCTAACTTGTTTTAAGAACGTTTTGGTATATATACGACAGCCTAAATTGATTATGTTAGTGATATGTAGGTGATTCTGTCGTATTCTTATTATTCTAATTAAGAAAACGCCGGAGACGTACGGTTTCGTGTATCTCCTCTTATAATGTGTATTGTGTATTGACTGTCAAAAGGTCGTGATATAAGTATTTAAATTGGTTGTACAGACGTTACAGATACCATGCGCTGATGTTACTTCATATATTTTGCAAAAATATTGAGGTGTGGGCTAAGAAACTGGCGGAGACGTACGGTTTCTTGCTTATGTACGGTTTCAGTAGAACAGAGTATTTTTTCTTATTTGACCACTTTTTAATTAAACTTTGTCTACGTACATACCCGAGTGTAAAGCCATTCCTATGAGTGTTCCATATATGTGTTTATCAATCATTCTTATCATTTTATTAATATACTGAATGATAGAACATGAATACAATGTTTTCATAACGTTATTTATTTAAAGTTTAACCGACGACTTTTGTAATTTGTCGAAAGGTAATTTTAAGAACAATTAATGAAACTTGAACTGAATGTTCCAAAAGCACCACCGCTCTCTCATCCTTCTCTTGAACCACCTCTCTCTCGTCCCTCTCCTCCACCACCTGTCTCTCTATCCTTTCCACCACCACTTGTATCTCCCCTCTCCCTCACCACCTGTCTCTCGACCCTTTCCACCACCACTTGTGTCTCCCCTCTCCTCCACCACCTGCCTCTCGACCCTTTCCACCACCACTTGTGTCTCCGCTCTCCTCCACCACCTGTCTCTCGACCCTTTCCACCACCACTTGTGTCTCCCCTCTCCTCCACCACCTGTCTCTCGACCCTTTCCACCACCACATGTCTGCACCCCTCGCCTCCACCACCGGCCTCTCTACCCTTTCCACTACCACCTATATGTCATTCATCTCCTCTTCCCCTTCTCCAGCGCCAGTTGTGTGCTCTCCCAACCAAAACATGTTGGATGGAACACTCCGCCCTTCGTGTAGCAGCAATCCTTGAAGCAGGAAGTACTGCAGATTTTCACGACTGGGCCCGGGACCACAACAGCACGGGTAGACATTATGCCACGGACTTCTGGAACATTCCATGTTTCGTTCTCATCCTTGCAGTCCTGGATGACTTCGATGGTTATCCCCAGAATGGACATGGTCGTGTTACTAGCACGAATTGCGTGGCAGAACTCTTGGCTCGTGGTGATTACTCTTCCAGCCTTCACTAGGTTGTCAGCCTTCCTTTTCATGCCACCACCCACTCCGTCACAGGGGCCTTTCTCGTGGCCAGCCTCCAACCAAGTCCACGAAGCTCTAAGACTGAACAGTGATGGAAATTTTGCAACTAGGGCACATATTGTGCGGTTCCGGTACTGTGAAGTTGGTGAGTCTGTGATGAAGTGCAGAGTCGACAGTTCCGGAAGGATGTCCTTGACTTCCTTCATCAGCGCTTTGATGAAAACAAAAGTTGTCGACACAGTGTGAGCAGTGACACTTGCAATCCCCACATAGCTCTTGGCACAAAGCTTGCCGTCCTGCTTGAAATGTACCACCATTGGGTGTATGGTCACCTGGGACTTGCCATAGTATACTGCCGTTATTTCGTCCTGGTATCTGCACACCCAGTTTTCAGCATAGTCCATCTGGACCGTTATCTCCGTTTTTTCCGCCATGGACTGCTTCAAGATGCGGATCTGGTGATATTGGGTGGTCACCCGGTGACAGTGCTCACGGAACTCAGCCATGCCGGATATGAATCGGTCAGTGAAGTATCTCGTAGTTTGTACAACTTGGGTCAGTTTCACCTTCTTGAAGACTCTGCCCTTGTGTTCACCACCTTGGACTTGCCATGTTCGGTACTGAACTCCTGTCATTGAGAGGCCTTCAAGTTTTCCCCGGATTTCCAGGTCGGTCATCTCGACCAGCAGCGCGGGAGATTGAGGCAACACTTTTACGGCTTCGACCATCAATGCCACATTGGCGTGGCGTTGGCAGAGACATTGGCGTCTCTGTATATATGAATCGCTGATTCATGCATATAAGTAGTAATGTAGGTGGTCCAGCGCGTATGGAATGATTTATCCGGAGCAAATCCCATGTTAAGGATAGGGATTTTCCTCCAGACCGCGCCAAGCGCTTACGCTAATGATTATGCAAATGAGCTCTTTGGCGCGCCCCGGAGTAAGATGAAGAAAGTAGTTCCGGTCCCATGTTAAAAGATAGGGAAATTTACCTATATTTTTCGAGGGTTCGATTTATCCCAAATGTCTTAAAAAACTGTCCTACCAATTTTCCCCATGTTAAAGGGTAGGGAATTTTCACCATGTTAAAGCATAGGAGCTATTATCGTAAACGTATGCGACCACTTTTTGAATTTTCCCCATGTTAAAGGATAGGGAATTTTTACCATGTTAAAGCATAGGGAATTTTTACCCCATGTTAAAGCATATAGAATTATCCCATGTTAAAGCATTGGGAATTTTCACCATGTTAAAGCATAGGGAATTTTTATCCATGTTAAAGAATAGGGAATTTTTACCCCATGTTAAAGCATAGGAGCTATTATCGTAAAGGTATGCGACTGCTTTTTGAATAAAATAAAATATACCGAACAGCATTTGAATATGTCACACACTAGATTGCTAGACCCGTAGGCCGAGGCTCCGCCAAGGGATCGAGCCCTTATTTGGTTGACGATGACATGTCGAAAATGTGGTGTTATAATAATGCGTAATTTATAATAAAAGGATTATAAATTCAACGGAGGTCGTTTTATCTGAAGTAATGTATACGAAATGTAGATTACATCTAGGACTATGTTATATCAGAACCTATAGCTTCGTTTTTTTCGAACAGAGCGACCATTTTAGAATTAGACCTTTGGTGGCTCTTATAAAACCCGTACTCGAGGCGTGATTGGACATGTTTGTTTGTTGCGAGCACGCGCACCCTGTATGACGTCATTAAACTGCTACGCGTCGTAATGTTGTACGCGAGGTGATTTGGTCAAACAGGTAGTGTTTTGGTTAGACCTTGTATTGAACTTGCGCGTATATAATGTAATCCCTTCATGTGACGTCATGATGGAGTGACGTCATTAGGGAATTTACTCCATGTTAAAGGATAGGAGCTATTATCGTAAAGGTATGCGACCCCTTTTTGAATTTCCCTGTGTTAAAGGATAGGACATTTTCACCATGTTAAAGCATAGGGAATTGTTGCCCCATGTTAAAAGATAGGGAATTTTCCCAATGTTAAAGCATAGGGAATTTTCTTTACATAGTAGAGTTGAACTTACTTCAAATGGTTGACTGTTTGCAAACTGGTTTGAACTGGTATTCGCTGTCCAAGTCTGATCTACTCTACAGTCTACACCTTTAATTTCTACTCCGAGGTCCGTGCTCGTTCGGCACGCCCACGTGACTTTTCGGCACATTTACTAACTATATAAGCGCGGTGTTTTACCAATCGGACCGTCATTCGTATCACGACGACACCATGGTTAACATCATGTTGAAAACACCGAACTACCACACTCCTGCGGCCTTCAGCGACAGCGACGTAGACGAACCGTGTTGCCGACCGTTCGTGGTATCTGGCAGCCGACCACAGTCACTGGATGTCAACCGACCACCATCACCGTTGTACCACGATAACGCCAACCTCAAAACACCCAACTACCATGCGCCTGCAGCCTTCAGTGACTGCGACGTAGACGAACCAACTAGCAACCCGACGTCTTCACCTCCGACGAAACGTCGGAAGCTTTTGCCTCGTTATACTTGCTATATGTGTGGCAATACCTTCAGCTGTAAAGGGAGTTGGAACGCTCATGTGAAGCAGGGCTGCTGCCAAAGGAAGCGAGATAAGCAGCGGCGGTGTAAAGAACAACTTGAAGAGCTAACAGTAAGCTTCAATTTCTCATAGTGTTCAAATGCTATTCATGTCATTTAGTTAGAACATTTTCAAAAATTAAAGACTGGTTGACTGTCTGGAACAATACCACAACCAAGTATCCGAACCGAATTTGTTGGACCCACAAGGCTCCTCGCCGTATGGCAGGGAAGACTGAAGTAGTGGTATGCGGTATCGTCTTGTACACGATTAAACTTTGCAAGACTCTGTATCAATGTCTAGTATTTGGTTCCTGTAGTTATGGAGTGTGACATGTAAATACGTTTGTGTTGTTCACGAATAAACTGTGCAAACCTCATCTTGTGTCTTTTTCATAGTGTAATGCAAAGCATACGTTGGGAACCTTACTCATTGTCTTGCACTTCACAAGTAAAGAGACTATCCGTATTGTCAATAATAAGGTCATTGATTTGCGTAAAACAGGTTCGTGTACGATATGCAAGACACACGAACTGTACCATAGATCAACCTTAACCAAACTATGACGAATACGGAACTAGTACATTGTACGAATTGACCTCAGACCAACTAGTTGTACAAACGAAACACTATGCTTTGACCAACACGCGGCACGAATTGAACTCAGACCAACTAGTTGTGCAAACGAAACACTATGCTTTGACCAGCACGCTGCACGAATTGAACACAGACCATCTAGTTATACAAACGAAACACTAAACTTAGCCGAACAAGTGGTACGAATTGAACACACGGACAAACGAAACACTACACTTTGACCAACAGGTTACACAAATTGAACTTAAACCAACTAGTCGGGCAAACGAAACACTAAACTTAACAGGTTATCACGTCAAATTCCCTCAAAAGGGAGCAAATAGACGGGTCATCGCGTGAGATTCCCTCAAAAGGGAGTAAATAGACAGGTTATCACGTCAATTTCCCTCAAAAGGGAGCAAATAGACGGGTTATCGCGTGAGATCCCTCAAAAGGGAGCAAATAGACGGGTTATCGCGTGAGATTCCCACAAAAGGGATCAAATAGACGGGTTATCGCGTGAGATCCCTCAAAAAGGAGCAAATAGACGGGTTATCACGTGAGATTCCCTCAAAAGGGAGCAAATAGACGGGTTATCGCGTGAGATCCCTCAAAAGGGAGCAATTAGACGGGTTATCCCGTGAGATCCCTCAAAAGGGGGCAAATAGACGGGTTATCGCGTGAGATCCCTCAAAAAGGAGCAAATAGACGGGTTATCACGTGAGATTCCCTCAAAACAGAGCAAATAGACGGGTTATCGCGTGAGATCCCTCAAAAGGGAGCAATTAGACGGGTTATCGCGTGAGATTCCCTCAAAAGGGAGCAAATAGACGGGTTATCGCGTGAGATCCCTCAAAAGGGAGCAAATAGACGGGTTATCGCGTGAGATTCCCTCAAACGGGAGCAAATAGACGGGTTATCGCGTGAGATTCCCTCAAAAGGGAACAAATAGACGGGTTATCGCATGAGATTCCCTCAAAATGGAGCAAATAGACGGGTTATCGCGTCAAATCCCTCCCCTTTCAAGCAATTCGACGTGTTATCGCGTGATATCTCACCGCTTGCAAACAATTCGACGTGTTATCACATGACATCTCACTGCTTTCAGGCAATTCGACGGGTTATCGCGTGACATCTCTACCAAACTTGGCGCACGAGACTACGGCCGAGACATTGCACGAGACTACGGACGAGACATCGCATAAGACTACGTGTGCCAAGAACCATTCCGTTGTTTACATTTGAACAGTAAAGTATATCAGCTACCAACAATCCTACATCATTATCATCACGTGCAGTCTTCCAGTACCCAGATTGTAAGAGACATTTCACACGTCGAGACAACTTGAAACGACACAGAGTCCTCAGACCGACACCACTCAATGGACACCAATGTAATTAGTCAGGGTATTGCCATCTACTGACCATGATAGATCTCTATTCGTTGACACACTTCCGCGAATACCGGAAGCATAGAGGCCGCCATGACAGTCAAGTAACTTCCGGTGCGACGTCAGTCCCGACGTAGCGTCCCTAGTAGAGGCTGCCATAGCAAGTGAATTTGAAAACTGCTATGATCGAAAACGACTATGTCAATAACATGAAAGGACAACCACCTGACAGGACTTCATTCAAAGAGGTGACCATCATGGTTCCCGACGCTACTCAACGGACACCAATGTAATTAGTCAGAGTACTGCCATCTACCGGTCATGATAGATCTCTATTCGTTGACACACTTCCGGGAATATCGGAAGCATAGAGGCCGCCATGACAGTCAAGTAACTTCCGGTGCGACGTCAGTCCCGACGTAGCGTCCCTAGTAGAGGCTGCCATAGCAAGTGAATTTGAAAACTGCTATGATCGAAAACGACTATGTCAATAACATGAAAGGACAACCACCTGACAGGACTTCATTCAAAGAGGTGACCATCATGGTTCCCGACGCCACTCAACGGACACCAATGTAATTAGTCAGAGTATTGCCATCTACCGGCCATGATAGATCTCTATTCATTGACACACATCCGGGAATATTGGAAACGTAGAGTCCGCTATGACAGTCAAGTAACTTCCGGTGCGACGTCACTTCCGACGTAACGTCCCTAGTAGAGGCCTTCATGACAGTCAATAAATTTCCGGTACGACGTCACTTCCGGCGTAGTGCCCCCTAGTGGATAATCGGAGTACTACGTCACATGATGACGCCTTCTAGCGGGTAAAAATATATAATTAGGTTAGATAGAGAAAATAAGTTGAGGTTAATCTCGCGAAAATTTATACAACCACTTTTCGCGAGATTAACCCCAACAGTCTAAGTATAAGTTCCGACTAGTGAATTGGTTACCCGTTAGATGGTGCCCGCCTATTTATAGACATGGAGCGCTACGCTAGAAGTTCCGTCACACCTTAAGTCATGTGACTGCAATGGCTGACTCTATAGTTCTAACATTCCCGGAAGTGTGTCGACGATGGAGTAGTTAATACACACACACACACACACACACACACACACACACACACACACACACACACACACACACACACACACACACACACACACACACACACACACACACACACACACACACACAATTGATGGAATATCACGTGGTAAACCGTCTATTCTGATGGAATTCCGTCAAATTGATGGAATATCACGCGGTAACCCGTCTATTCTGATGGAATTCCGTCAAATTGATGGAATCTCACGCGGTAACCCGTCTATTCTGATGGAATTCCCTCAAATTGATGGAATCTCACGCGGTAACCCGTCTATTCTGATGGAAATCCGTCAAATTGATGGAATCTCACGCGATAAGCCGTCTATTCTGATGGAATTCCGTCAAATTGATGGAATCTCACGCGATAAGCTGTCTATTCTGATGGAATTCCGTCAAACTGATGGAATTTCACGCGGTAACCCGTCTATTCTGATGGAATTCCATCTGAAAGAGGAGGGGTTTGATGCGATAACCCGTCTATTTGCCTGAAAGAGGAGGGGTTTGATGCGATAACCCTTCTATTTGCCTGAAAGAGGAGAGATTTGACGCAATAACCCGTCTATTTGTCTGAAAGAGGAGGGATGTCATACAATAACCCGTCCATCTCAATCCCTCCTCCTCCTCGCTTTTAGCGTTTCAGCGCGGTAGATTAGTAAATCTCATCCGTAGTCTCGTGCGATATCTCGTCAGTTGTCACAGTAACCAGTCTATTCCGAGTGTTTCTTTTGTCCGACAAGTTTGTTTCTTGTCACTCGTTGATCTAAGTGTTTGGTGTTTAATTTGTCCGATAAGTTTGGTTCTTGTCACTCGTTGATCTAAGTGTTTGGTGTTTCGTGTGTCAGACAAGTTTGTTTGAATGATTGGTTCTTGTCACTCGTTGATCTAAGTGTTTGGTGTTTCGTTTGTCCGACAAGTTTATTTCTTGTCACTCGTTGATCTAAGTGTTTGGTGTTTCGTGTGTCAGACAAGTTTGTTTGAATGATTGGTTCTTGTCACTCGTTGATCTAAGTGTTTGGTGTTTCGATTGTCCGACAAGTTTATTTCTTGTCACTCGTTGATCTAAGTGTTTGGTGTTTCGTTTGTCAGACAAGTTTGTTTTTTGCCACTCGTTGATCTAAGTGTTAGGTGTTTCGTTTGTCAGACAAGTTTGTTTGAATGATTGGTTCGTGCATCTCGCGAGTCAACTTTTGATTCGTGGAATTCGTGGATTTAGTTTGGTTAAGTAAAGACACAAGATAAGGTTTGCACAGTTTATTCGTGAACAACACAAACGTATTTACATGTCACGCCCCATAACTACAAGAACCAGAGACTAGACATTGATATAGAGTCTTTCAAAGTTTAATCGTGTACAAGACAAAAGAAAGTTCTCTACAGGTCACCCTCCATTACTGTCAGAACCATTAAATTTTGTTTCATAGTGTTTCGCCACTGTTTCGAAACGGATTCTTGCAACCAAGTATTGATATTACACAACTGTTCGACTGTCACGTCGGATAGCTTCACACCTGCGTCTAACAAAACACTCAAACAGTCTTTCACCACCGCAATTGAATTAATGGTCTCGACAGCCTCGTCAAAGTACATGCAAATTTGAATGTCATCAGATAACATACAATCGTGATGACATTGACTAGGATGGTCTATCTTGCAACCACGACATTGTCGTCTTGAGAGTTCAAAGATGCTACATGCTATGTGACGTGCAAGCGTCTTCTTCATTTCGATAACAGGGGAATCAACGGTGATACAAGGACCGGTAGGAAACAATGAGAAGAAGTTACGTAATAGGCAGTAAGGTGACAAGTTGTACGATCATAAAGCTAAATTGTCAACAACAAAATATCCGTGGACGCAACCGTATAGGGAGTTAAGACGTTGCCAGATGACGATTTGAAGGACATAGTAGGGGGGTCATAATCTCGGAAGAAAAAGACGTGACAGAATATTATTTTAGGTGAAAGTATATAGTAAAACAATATAAAGTATGACTCACCACAAGCACTTCCAACTTGGCCTCCTCGGCCGTCCTCTTCCGGCGGGCACAACATCCGCTGGTGATATGTTGCTTGGAATTACATTTCCGTGTGAACGATCCCCCACAGTCTGGGCAGGTGAAGGGTCTCTTCGATGGTGGTAGATATCTCGGAGTCGGTAGGGACATCTCCTCAGCAGCATCCGTTCGAACCATGATATACATGTCAGAGGCTACGCAACCGTGTCGTTCGCATTACAAAGGTCCCCTATTGTCGACAATCATACGCTTCTTGCAGTATCAGCACCCGATGTAGAAGGGAGTATGCTTGCGTACTTTGTCCATAGGGAAACCTATGCCCTTGATAACAGGGTCGGCGCATACCATTGATTCTAGATTTGGCACGTTCACGACCTCTGGTTCCTATGGCGGAGAAGGACGGTTGGTCACCGGTATGATGGGTCGGCTCGTTGGCTCGTCTTCGTCGCTCGAGTCTGCTGCATCGCGAGGACGGTAATAGGGTATATTCAACTTGATGTTATTAGCCATGGTGTCGTCGTGATACGAATGACGGTTCGACTGGTAGAGCTCCGCGTTTATATAGTTAGTGAATGTGCCGAAATGGCACGTGGGCGTGCCGAAAGATCACGGATTGTACAGTAGAAAATTCAAAAGCACGGACTGCAGAGTAGAATGTACACACGCGTAGACTTCACGCGGACTGCAGAGTAGTTATTTAATTCACCACTTATCTAACAGGGTGCTTTCAGTTGATGATATAACCACCAGGAATAAGCACTCGATAATAACAAGAGACACGAATGTTGGCAGTACTTGCACGCTTGCATGTAATGGAGCCCCATGACGGATAGATCATGAACTACAATCATCATCCCTGGCGGGATAAGTGTTGAGCTAAATATATGAGTACTGCCAAAATTGGTGTCTCTTGCGCGCTTGCGTGCAATGGAGCCCCCTTACGGATAGATCATCAACTACAAACATCATCCCCCTAGTGGACAAGTGGTCGAACCACATATGAGTACTGCCAAAATTCGTGTCTCTTGCACGCTTGCGTGCAATGGAGCCCCATGACGGATAGATCATGAACTACAAACATCATTCCTGGCGGGACAACTGTTGAACTAAATATAGCAGTACCTCGAACGTTTAGTTCATAACTTATCCGCCAGGTGGCACCACTTGTAGTTCACGACATATCCGCTGGGGAAATTTAGTTCATAAAAATTCCACCTAGGTGGCTCTGTTTTAATTTTCATAAAATGTCCGCCAGATGGCGCAACTGGTCAAGCTAAGAAGCACGAATTTGCATGACAAGATTAATTTTACTGTTAAAAAACACATTTTGGCAAAATCATACATATAACGCATATAACGCGCATGCGTCTGAATAATACATTTAAAGGAGATGTCGCACCATTAGTGCATTTTAAACTTATCATAACTGAGAGAAGTAAAAATGTGTAAATGAACATTTCAAAAAGAAAAAGTGTGTAAAAAAGCAAAAAAACACCAAAAAAACATTCATACATATAAAGGTCGCTTAGAGTAGATTATGTATTGTTTGCACAGTCATATAAGGAGATAGTGCCTGATGATAGCCAGGTAACACATATTGCTGCATTATTCGCGCAGTAACACGAGAAGAAAATACCTAATGATAGCCAGGTATAACACTCTGGCATTTGACGCACAGTCACACAAAGGCCCTTACGTCTTCTTTTGTTTTCACGTGAACGATTTGCTCTCCCACTCTGACGAAGACTTTGCCATCTTTCGTCCACGCAGTTTTTCTCTCCTTGATGTTGCTGATGCAGAAGCGATGTAGTTCAGCACGTTTTTTTGTTAACAGTTCGTTCGTGTAAACGTTGGTGCCTTTAAGGGTTTTTCGACCAGAGTAGAGTTCTTTTTTTTTTATGAGTCGCAAATTTGACGACCATTGGTCTTCCTTGGCATCTGTTGTCACGGTTGTCGCGGTTGTCTCTGGTTGGTAGTCGATGGGCTTTGCTAATGTCGCTTACGTTTATCGTGACATCTGGGAATTTGCTCTGGACAAAAGTTACGAAAGTTTTTTCCATCTGTCTCGGCTGTTACCTCGGGCAATCCATTACTAACCAAACAATATCATATTGAGTATTGTTCGATTTCGTCCAGTTGTGTTTCCATATCAACGTTTTGTTTTGTTACGGTTTGTAATTTGTCGGTGAGATTTTCAATGTTTCTTTTCAGCAGAGTTTTCTTTGGTTAGTTTTTGATGACCATTCGCTATTACAACAATTTCATTTTGCATTGATTCCAGCTTTGTTTCTACCGTTTTGCTGATGCATTCCACAAATTTGTTCATCATATCCGCTATCATGGTATTTTGTTTCTGGAGCATCAGTTCCATCATATCTTGTTGCCTCGTCAGAATGGTTTCGATGTAGTCGTAGCGGTAGCTGTCTCTGCGGTCAACATTGTCACTTCGCTCGCTTGAACAATATTTTTGTGTCTTTGAGTTTGGCCTGGGCATGTTGAGAAGTTGAGAAGTCACAGCAATTTACCACGAAGTCGCACCTTATTCACTCCACGACGGAGGTCATGCGTGACCGACGTAATCACTACCTCAGTTGACGTTAGTGCACTGCCATCGGTCGCGCTTGGACAGGCAGGCAGCCAGCTGTGAAATGGCGAACACAACAAGTATTCATCACTGTCCGGTGACGATCACTACTGGTTGCTGGTAACGTAGCCACCTGTAGTGACCACTGACGGGAAGCCCATCCAACATAAATTTGCACAAATGTCAAAATTCACATGGAGTCAACTCGCCCCATCTGCGTCCGCCGCATCCTGGACAACTTAAGGAAATCCCTGCCAATTTACAGGTTCGAACGTGAAGTCTGTCAATCAAATGCTGCTGCTTATTTGACGGGGATCATCAATGCACCGACGTCTCCGTGATCACGTGACGTACACTGATCACAGTGATGTACTAGTACTGATGAACAGTACTAGACAACATTATTTACATCTATGTAAACACATATAGGTGTTTAGGAAACTCGCTTTTTCAAAGTTTTGAGACAAACATATGTTTTATTTACGGTTTGTGTGGAATATAAAAAGTAAAATGGTTAGTGTTTGAATGAGATATCTTTTATTTTGCAATTTTAATTGGTTATGGGAATTTTTTGAAAAGATGGTCTTCAATATGATAAATCCCAAGTTGCAAATTCCATGGTTAATGGGACAAGTGTTAATACATAATGCAACTAAATGTACTACGGATTACATGTGCCTGACCTCGAAACAACTGTTGGTCGCTTTGGTTGAGTCTTAATTTGTAGATGGCTTCGACAATTTCTAGTGTTATGTTTCGTCTGTTGCGAATAGGTGTATTGTTGATTCTTGCTTGTGAGAAGTGTTGTAACCTGGAGATACAGTGTTATATGAAAATTGAATTATGACATTTTAGAAATTGTTGTCGCAAATTTACTGGATGTACATTCATTGTTATAATATACATGCGATGTCTGTATAAGAATAAAACATAATTTCAGGATGACGTATATACTCATTTATTATTAATGAAAAGTAAAACATTCTAGTAGAAAGCATACTGTTGCTCAGAACGCGCTGCTGACCAATTGGAAGCGCGGGTTGCTGGTTGTAATGAGGTCAGCACGATGTTGTCGTACTGACCAATGAGCATCGCGGTTCTCTGACATGAGTGGCGATCCTTGCTTGGTATATGGGAGATCGCGGCTAGTCGCAACAAACAACACCATAATTCAAGACGTTCAGTTCAGTTTCTTACCCGATTATAGTATTTCGTATATCAACAAACAGCAAATATATATCCGACAAATAGCAACTAAAAAATATAGTGATTGGTCCACTCGCCTTTTTCTATGTTCTTTTGTTTCCTTTGACCATTGGCCTGTGATCGACCAAAGCACAACTATATTTATTTTGTTATTTACCTTTTCGGTCAACTTGAATAGACAGTCATTCTCCAGGTATCGCCCCGGGTTTTTGCAGCACTGATGAGGGTAAGCTAGTGAAATATAATTTGCATCTGCTTTAGGTTACGAGGTACCAGTGCCACAGCTAGCCCCGGACTCCCCTACGTTGCCGAGTACAAAACTAGCGCGAGAGTCGTTGGTCTCTCCCAACATCCTCGAGAGTCTGGCATATGTCGCAAGCCGTCGCCACCCACTGCTCTACGTCAGTAGTAGTAGTGTGGTTAAGGCCCCCGTGTAAAAAGGTCATGTACCCAAGATCAAAGAAAGATCAAAGAAATAGGCTCCGCCCCAAAACAAATTCCTAAAACTTAGCATCTATACAGAAAAAGTCAACATCAAAGGATTTTGCACTTTTTCCTAAAACTTAGGAGCGGAACTAAATACCCTTAATTACCCTTAATTACCTTTGATTGATAGGACCACCCAACGACGCTGACCCGTTGCCCTTTAGTGTGTGTTTCTTTTTCTATGCGTGATTGACAGACCCAACGACAAATCAGAGGCTTGGAATCCGCCCAGCCGTATTAATGATTGGCTACTAAGGCTACTATATAGTATGGGCGGCCGGTGACGTGAACAGTAGCAGCTTGGCGATGACTCCCGCTATACATTTCCGTGGGAGTGCATCGTTCCTGTCGAACTGGTATCCGTGTCGAGTGGCGGCGTATGGTCGGGGCTTCAGATCCGTAGAGCACGCTTATCATTTTAGAAAAGCGATGTTTCACGACGATACCCAAACCGCTGAGTGTATCAAAGAGGTGTGGTCGGGGTATAGCGCAAAACGCCGAAGTTCCAGAATCGAGAAAAAGAGAACGAACGCCGAATGGTACGCCGTTAGGGTCGCGTGCATGAAGTCCCTGCTGATGAGCAAGTTAGGGGGGTCAAAGAAGTTGAAAGACGCCCTATTGGCTACCGGGAAAGCCGAATTGGTGGAATGGGTGCCGTCGCACGATGCCTTCAGGGGTATTGGCATTGGCGACAGAGAGGGACACAATATGCTCGGTAAATTAGTGATGGAGGTGCGCGAGGAGCTTAGAAGAAACGAATAAAGTCGGCGGTCGCGGCCGCGTGCGCGACAGTCGTAGATATGAGCGTGCTTTTGAAGCATCCGTTTACGTGTATAGTGGCCGGTCCCACGGGGTGCAGCAAGACTACTTTCGTCGCTCGTCTAATACGGCATTCGGCCGCCATAATCGAGCCGCCGCCCGAGAAAGTCCTGTGGTGCTACGGCCAGTGGCAGGACGCCTACAAGACGATGCCGCCTACAATAGAATTCGTAGAAGGCCTACCGGATCCGACGTGTTTAGAAGGCAAAACGAGGGCGCTTCTAGTGCTCGATGACCTCATGGAGGAAACCAATAGTCGGGTCACGACACTGTTTACAACAAAAAAACCATCACTGTAACACGTCCGTCGTACAGTTGCTGCAGAATATGTTTCCGAAAGGAAAAGAGAGCCGCACGATTAGTCTGAACGCCCAATATATGGTACTATTCAAGAGCCCCCGGGATGCCGGTCAAGTAAGTCACCTAGCAAAACAGATGTATCCGGGTAAGGTTGACTACATGATCGAGTCTTTCAAAGACGCCACGTCGGCCGCGTACGGCTATCTTTTCGTAGATTTGAAACAGGAAACGGAGGAGTCCATGCGCATGCGCACGTGTATATTTCCGGACGACCGCCTAAAGTACGCCTACGTGAGGCGATAAAAGGAGGGCGCCGTCACCGGGAGCGTCATTCGCTTTAAGGATGACGGACCGCGTGAAGAGGCATGTCCTGGCATTGCAGCTGCTGAGTCGTACTAAGAAGAACGTCGCACTGCGAAAGGCCGTAATCGCCCACGCCGACGCCGACCTAGTGTGTAGTCTGTGCGATTGCGCATACAACATTCTGATAGGGAACGTGAAAATATCGGCGAAGCAGAAAAAAGTACTGGCAAAATACAAGAAGCACTTGCGTAAGCTGGGGAACAAAAAGGTGCCCGTCAAACAGAAACGGGCCATTCTGCAAACGGGGTCGGGCGCCTTTCTGACGGCCCTGCTGGCACCGTTAACAAGCACCGTTTTACTGCCCCTGCTCAGACAGACTTTCGGCGGGGAAAAGTGAGAGGATGCAGCACGCAAAGAAGATGGCGTTGGTCGATCCGCGATTGGTGGAGAGCCTACTGCCGCTCATCGACCAACCGCCGAGCACGACCCGGTCGCGTGCGATGAGTAGCCTGGACAGTGACATGAAAAACGTTCTAGAACGATCGGATTTATCGGACCACGATAAGGCGGTGTCGTACAATAAACTGTTGGGCCGCTACAACGCGCTAGAGGCGGCCCGAGCGGCGCAGCCAGTACGCGTGTCGGTGGTGAGCGAGTCGACGCCGGCGGAAACAGAGGCGACAACGCCGCCGCCCTCGGACGCCATAGAGCGCGAAATAGTGGACAGCTTGCCGAAAACCCTGAAAGCGAAAGCCGGCCGACTTATTGCAAAAATGAAATCCGATCCGCTGTGTCGATGGAACGACCGCGGCGAGTTCGTGTACGACGGTCGAACGGTTAAGGGGAGCAACATGGTCGACCTCGTGAACGACCTTATGCGAACACGAAAGAAGATGACCCCTCCTGTGGGGTGGCAAACGTTCGGGGAGCGTATGAGGGGACTGAACGTGCCTATGGAGTTCGTCGGTAACCCCCGGTATCGGAAGGCCATGCAGCAGTCGAAATGGGTAGAAGAGACGGCGCCGACGCCGGCTAAGCCCATTCGGCTCGGCGAGACGTGGACGCAGTAACACAGGCGGAGGACCGCCGTTAAAAAACGCCGTAGCGAAGCGCCGGAGTGGGAGACGTCGTCTTAAGATCAGCAATGCGAAGGTCGGTGATCGTCGTCGTAGACGCCACAGTGCTTGTCCTTGTCTACGTCGGCATATTGGTGTGCGTCAATCGTGATTGTTTATCAACGCTGTCATGGTGTCCGGGTGGACTCGTGGCGCTAAACGAAAGCGTCGTCAACGAGATGATCCTCTTCTGAGGCGCGCCTATTACGACCCGAAACAGGCGGGCAGCTATGGCGGCGTTGACGCATTGTATAGGGGGGTCGCATCACGCAAACCGATCTTCGAGCGGTGGCTTCCGGCCCAAGATACGTACACCCTGCACAAACCGGTTAAACGAAAGTTCAAACGATGCTGCGTTATCGTCTGCGGTCGAAACCAGCAGTGGCAAGCCGATTTGGTCGACGTCGCTACACTGAAAAAATTCAATGATGGCATAACGTTTCTATTGACGGTTATCGACGTCTTCTCGAAGCGGGCGTGGTGCGTCCCGTTGAAGAGTAAGTCGGGCTTGTCCCTCGTCGCGGCCTTCGAGACCCTGTTGCAGGCGGAACGACCGCTGCACGCCCTGCAGACGGATAAGGGGACGGAGTTTCTCAACGCGCCCCTACAGAAACTCTTCAGGAACCACGGCGTTCGCCATTTCGTGACGCATAACGAGGAGACTAAGGCGAGCGTCGTGGAACGTTTCAATAGGACGCTGAAGACGCGCATGTGGCACTATTTTATGAAACATCAGACGCTGCGACACGTAGAGGCGTTGCCACATCTCGTACGATCGTACAACAACGCCTACCATCGAAGCATCGGCAGGACGCCGGCGAGCTTAACGCCGAAAACCAGGAGAACGTATGGCAACGACTGTACGGGGGCGCCTCCGGCGGCGGTAAACCGAAACTGCGAGAGGGAGACCGTGTGCGCATCAGCAAGGTGAAGGGTCGATTCAGAAAAGGGTACATGGCTAACTGGAGCGAAGAGCTCTTCACCATCGTAGAGGCGCATCCGTCCGAGCCGCCCGTGTATCGGCTGGAGGACGATGCCGGGACGCCGGTAGAGGGCACCTTTTACGAGGAGGAAGTACAACGCGTGATCGTCCCGAAGGACAAACTGTATCGCGTGGAGGACGTTCTACGGCATCGTAAGGGGGGCACTGAAGTGCTCGTGAAATGGAGCGGTTATCCGACCTCGTTCAACAGCTGGATCGACGCCGGGGCGCTCGTGGACTATAAAGGGTAGGGCGGTCGTGGCGTCGACGGACAGTCATGTGGACGCGCCACATGGGGTGCTGGCGCCTACACGAGGCGGGCCTATGCAACGGTTTATAAAGGCCCCTGCTGCATTGAGAGACCGCAGTGGCGCAACGATGACCGACGGGGCGACATCCAACGAGACGCCTACAAGCGGGCGGCCTACAACATACGTCGGGGAAGCCGACGAAAACGAGTCAAGCGCCTTCGCGATCGACGCCGGCGCGGAATCCGTCGACGCGTCCGCGCCTATCACCCCCCCCCCCCCCGTCCGCGAACACGCTCCATGGCATTTCTTCGGGAGCGACTGCCCTAAATCCGAGATCATCTTCATATGCCAGGTCGTCGTCCTGTACTCGGTCATCATCGTGAGTATATACAATCTGTCGAGAGGTCAGGGCGACTCCAACCTGTGGACGGCCCTGATGAGTAGCTGTCTCGGCTACCTGCTCCCGAGTCCGTCTATATGATGACTTCGTCTGACTTTTACCTGGTCCTGCCGAGCAACGCGTCCATGAAGGAGCACCCCGAAAACACGTTGACTCACTACACCACGAAGCTGCCGCGGCGCATCGACCTGTCGGGCCAATGGGAGTGCGGTATGGTAAATCTACAGTACCCGCACACGTGGTACAACGTGAGGGTCGCGGACTCGTACTTTCACCTGGCCTGCAGGACGGCGTCGCCCAATACACTGTTTAACTTTGGCGGCGAGACGGTTTTCCGACAGGGGCAAATTCCTTACGGGTTTTACAACAGCGCTTACGAGCTGACGCGAGAGCTCAACGAGGAACTGGTGAAACTGAGCACCGACGCCGTCAAGGCACGCCTGACGTACAGCACCATCACCAACCGGATGACGCTATATATATCGCAGGGTGTCGAATTTCGCTTGCCGCCCGATAGCCGGCTGAAGAACGTGCTAGGTTTCGAATCGTCCGTCATCGTGAGCCCAATCTTGGGACCGTCGGCCGGCAGCGGAAACGCCACCTATTCCTACGAGCACGAGGGCTCGCATACGGTGGACATGAACGCTGGTATCGACACGCTGTACGTGTACACCGATATCGTGGAGACGCGCATCGTCGGCGACACGTTTGCCCCGCTCCTTCGACCCGTCGCCATCTTCGGGCTGAACGGGGCGACTATTTCGAACTCGTTCGCATTCAATACGTGCCCCTCCTGAGGCGCCAATTCGAGACGGTCGAGATCGATATAACGGACGATTCGGTCAACCGATACCATTCGAGGGGGGGGGAAACTCGTGACGACGCTTCACATCAGACGCTGCAAATCTAAACTGTTTTGACGACGACGACGCGCAACGCGTACGACGACTACTACCTTCGTCAGGTTGGCGGCGCGCTACCCGTCTTCGTCGGTGGCCGAGGCCAGCGGGGTCACGGTCTGAGCAATCTCTTCGGCAGCCTTTTTCGAAGCGCCATGCCGCTTATTAAGAGAGGCGCCGTGGCGCTGGGGAAGCGCGCCCTTAATACGGGCATACGTATGGCGCAGGATGTTGTCGCCGGCCAGAATCTGAAACAGTCGGTAAAAAGGCGCGCGAAAGAGGCCGGCGCCGACCTACTCGACGGCCTACTAAATAAACCGCCGCCGCCGAAAAAACGACGCCGCCGCATAAAGCCACCGGGTAAGGCTGCGACGTCCAGTAAGAAGAAGGGGCGCCGCCCGAAACGGACGTCACCGCCGAGCGATATATTCAGTCGTTAGGGGAAAAATAGCGTTCGTGCATCGGCAATCGTGCGAGGGCATCAAGACCGAACTGGACTTGTTCGACATGCCGATGACGCAGACGAGCATCGTGAGCGGTCAGTGGATCGACTACCAGCCGCTGACGTCTCTCGACGCCGGCGGGCCTATCGAATTTCTCGTCCCGGGTTCGGACGACTATGGTGACATGTCTAGCGTTAGACTGTACGTCCGATTCAAACTGGTCCAGGGAGACGGCACCAATCTCGTGAACGCTTCCGTCGTGGCGCCGGTCAACAATTTTCTCCATTCGATGTTCAGCCAAGTCGACGTGTCGCTGAACGGAACGCTCGTAACACCGTCGACCAATACGTACCCGTATCGGGCGTACCTCGAAACGCTGCTGAGCTACGGCAACGATGCGAAAGGGACGCAGCTCCAGGGGGGCCTGTGGTACAAAGATACCGCCGGCGCCATGGAGAAGACCGACTGCGGGGGAACGTCGGGTACACGGCGCGGAGCCACCTCACGGCGGACAGCCACGAGGTGGAGATGATGGGACGCCTACACGTCGACGTGTTCATGCAAAACCGGTACCTGGTGAGCGGCGTCGACATGAAGATGCGACTGGTGCGCGCGAAGGACGCCTTCGCGCTCATCGGCGACGCAGCCGACCCGGGGTGGAAAATCGTGCTGTTGGAGACCTACCTGCAAGTGCGAAAAGCTAAGGTGAACCCGTCCGTCCAGCTCGCCCACATTAAAGCGTTGGCGCGCGGGACGGCCAAGTACCCGATACGTCGAGTCGACACCAAGGTGTTCTCTATACCGCAGGGGACGATGTCTCACACGCAAGAGAACGTCTACCTGGGCGTCCTCCCGAAACGCGTGTTCATGTTCTTGATAGACAACGACGCTTTAACGGGACCTACGTTAAAAACCCGTTCAACGCGAAACACAACGACATAAACTTCGTGGCGCTCTACGCCGACGGTCGCCAGATACCGAGCAAACCACTGCAGCCGAACTTTGCGCAGCAGCACTATATACGAAGCTACATGAACCTCTTCGCGGCGACGGGAAAAGGGTACGAGGACGAGGGAAACGACCTGACGCGCTACGACTTCGGTGGCGGCTACACCATCTTCGGTTTCGATCTGACGCCCGACTGCTGCGACGGGGACCACTTTTACCTCGTGCGTAAGGGGGCGCTGCGTGCCGAAATACACTTCGCTGTCCCCCCCCCTACCCCTACCGGTGAACGTCATCGTGCACGCCGAATTCGAGGGGGTGGTGGAGATCGACATGAGCCGGAACGTCGTGCTCGAATCGTTGTAGCATGAACACGTTTAAACTGATGCGCCGCCTACGAGTCGACCCGTACACTAGGAGAGTCGTCGACGGCGTCACGCCGCGAGACGGCCTACCGAAAAGGCGACTCACCGCGCTTCCTGCGGCCTTCGTGTGCAACACCGACGACGGCGGCGAACAGGGGGCGCACTGGGTGGCGCTCTACATCGACGTCGACGGCGACTACTTCGATTCGTACGCCCTGCCGCCCCTGCACGACGACTTTCGCGCCTTCCTTCGCCGCAACTGCGGCGCCTCGTGGACGCACAACGACAAGCGACTGCAGAGCGTCGTACCTAACGTGTGCGGACAATATTGCGTCGCCTACCTGCTATTGCGATGCCGCGGCGTGCCGCTCGAGGGCTTCCAGGCCCTATTCGGACCCGATAGGGTGAACAACGACTGTCTCGTATTCGACTGGCTAAAGCCTTGAACATTATTATTATTGTCGCTTTCCGCTTACTGTATTCGCACTAATAAAAAAGCAAAACGATGAAAACGTACATGGTGTGAGTATACATTTTTTTTTATTAGTACCTTGCCATCCTCCGCCGCCTTATAGGCGGCGCCCAGTCCCTAGCTAGGGCCCCTACACTAACTATACGCGTATCAGCGCCGTGGTGACGCCGTCTTTGAGCACGCGGCGCTTAGCGTAAAAGTAGCTCAGCGCCGCGCGCTCTTGAACGTACGTCAGCACGGACGAGTCTTTCACTTGAAAGCCGCGGTTCCAACCGACGCCGCTCCGCTGGTCGCGCAGCACGGCCAGGAAGGCGTCCTTGTCGATGGCGTCGTTCTGCCGCTTGCTCAGCCCCTTCGTGCTGTACTTGTCGGTGGCGCCGAAACAATAGTACGTCTTGCTGCAAAGCGCAACGATGCCGTCGCCGGACCACACTTCTTTGAAGAGGCCCGGCGTGCGCTTGTCGAAGCGGCATCGTTGCGCGCAACAGAGGGGCGGCGCTTCCCACGCGCGTCCGGCGAGACGGCATTGCACGTACGCGTCCGCGTGCGCGTCGCAGCACTCGGCCGGAAACCAGGCGCCGCGTTGACGAAAGTAGCGCTCACGCAGGGCCACCAGCTCGTCGACGTCGTGGCCAGCGAGCGCTATGTAGGCTGAGTCGGTGTCCATTGCGCAGTACTCGAACAGAGGACGCTGGATGTAGACGGCGACGAAGTCGTAATAGAACTCCAGCATCCTCAGTTTCGCGTACTGATAGACAAAGTAGCCGATCTGGACGGGCAGCGCGTAGCGGACGGTGCGCTTGTTCAGCGCCACCTCGTAGAGGGCGTCGGGTACGACGACGTCGAGCTGACGGAAGCGACGATCGTTGACGAGGCGGCTGGCGCCGACCGTCGTGCAGTATTTGATCTCCCGGTGGAGATCGACGCGCGTAATCGTCTTCCCGTACGAGCTGTTCCCGAGCAGCTTAAACGTGTCGGCGATGATGGACTTATCGGGGTCGGTGTCGCCCTCGCGGCGCGCGTTGGACACAGCGTCGCCGAAGCGACGAAAGCACGCAATCGGCGCGTACTCGATCACCTGATAGATGCGGTCGACGACGAGGCCGTGCGCCAGATACCAACGCAGTAGGGGCGTCGCGAGTAGAATTTTCGTGCCGAAAAAAACTACCCACGAGTGTTCGCTGAGGTCGGGTCAGGAGGTCGTGCGCTTCCGCGTAGCATCGCATGAAGGGGCTGAGAGCGTCGCGATCGATGCAGACGTTCTTAAAGATGGGCTGCATCTCGGCGAATGTGGCGCGCAGCGCGGCCGGCACGGCGATGTCGCACTCGATCAGGCCGAACAGAGCGCCGTCGCGTACGCCCTCCAAGATCGTCGAGCGCGTAGGGGTGACGGGCCGCCACCGAGATTCGTCGGGCGGCGTAGGCGTCAACGGGGGCCGCACGGCGCGCCACTGGCACTCCCACATTTCGACGACGGTGAAGAAGCGGCGCAGGTAGGTCGTCACGGCGCGCATCGCCGCGTACAGCTCGATCATCGGTCTTCCGTTGACGGCGTTCGTCGGCTTTCCCGTGCACGGGCAGCCGTGGAAGTAGCAGCCGTGGAACTGGTAGGCCGTTCCCGTTTCGCTACACCAGCCGTCGACGCGGTACTTGCCGACGCGCTTTTCGCGTCCATTATACGCACCCCCGTCCGGTCGGCCACCCACGTCAGCCACTGCACGGCCATACCACTGTAGCGGTGCACGAGCTCCGGTCGAAACGCGTTCACCTCGCGGCGGCGCGTGTACCAGCCCGTCGGCATATCTTGCATGATCGCCCACAGATAGAGGGCGTCCGCTTCAAAGCCCACGACCGAGCGACAGGGGCGCGCCTCGTCGCGTCGCAGAAAGGTCACGCCCGCCTCGTGATGACGCGCGAAGATGATCGAGGGACCGCCGACGATCTGCGATTGCAGGAGACGGTGCAGGTCCTTATTCGGCTCGTTGAAGAGGGCAAAGGTGATCGAGGCCGGCAGATCGTTCAACAGATACAGTAGCGTCAGGCGGGGCACACTTATGGCGTCCTTGAACATGTCGATGCGACGCTCGCGATAGAACGCGAACTGTTTGGCGACGGCCTCGAGAAACGGCACCACGTCTCTATTATTATACCACACGAGGAAATCGCGCATCGTCGTCATGCCCTCGCCGCGCCAAGCCGCCACGCAAACCTCGTACGCCGCGGTGGAGATGCCTTCCTGTTTCAGGTGGCTGTAGAAGGCTTCCCGCGGCGGCAGTTCGGTATCGTTCAATTTCGCCACGTCGATATACTCGTACGGGAAGTAGCCCTTCGTCACCGCGCAGCCGTACGCCTTCAGAAAGCGGTCGTAGCTGACGCCGGAGGCCAGGTAGTTTGTAATGTCCAGGAATTTCAGCGTCGACGTCGCCAGATACATATAGTTATTCTGGCGCTTGATGGTGAACGCCGACGACGTGTGCTGATCGACGGAGGTCATGAGAAGGGGGGCCAAGTACTTTTTGACGACGTTCATGTCGTACTTGCCCGAATTAAATCCGAGGACGGGCAGCTGGCGAAGGTAGGTCCACAGGCGTTTGGCGAGCGCGCTGTACGGCGACTTGGCCGCGTCTTCGGTGGGGGCGGCGCGCCGCCAGTCGTCGTCAAGCGTATCGAGTGCGTCGAAGGTCGAATCGTACAGCGGACGAAGAGCCGCGCACGCCGCTTCGCTCGTGGCCTCCAAGGCGGCGATCAGGCGCCGCGCGAGGTCGGCCGAATCGCCGGTCGTGACGAAACACTGCGCCGCCTCATGGCCGGGCACGTTCGACGCGATGCTCACGCTGAGCAGCTCGTGACGGGCTAGCCACCGGCACTTGGCGGTTGTCGGCGGCAGGTCGGTGTCGACGAAGTAGCACTCAAAATCGAACGTCGTCCTGAACGGGTAGTAGCGCAGGCTGTCGTCCACGCAGACGCCCTCGTCCTCCAGCTGCTGGAACACGGACGGCGCCGGATGGTAGAGGCCGCCCGGGAAGACGTGGCGAACGCCGCCGTCGCACGTCGCCTCGTGGCGTCGCAACTCCCATAGGGTCGGCCACAGGGCGTTGGCGCACTTGCCGCACACGTACGTTTTCGTGTACATCGAGATGTCGTGTATATAGGAAAAGTGTGCGCCTAACACGTTGACGTTCAGGGTGGTGGGGTGCGCGCCGAGCGATCGACGGACCAGTTCGGCGGTGTCGGCCCGCGTCAGAAGATAGGCGACCACGTTGACGCCGAAGACCGCCTCCACCCGGTCGAGCGCGCTCAGGGGGATGCCGGCGGCGTGCGTCGTGCCAGTGGCTCTACAGTAGTCGTCGTATAGGCGCTTGGCGGGGGCCGTCAAACGATCGATGTCGCTGCTCGCCTCTAGGCGCCTCCTATGCAGCACCAAACAGCGGAACAGGCATAGGTTATCCGCGTAGGGGTTGCCTCGGCGGTCTTTCGTCAGCCCGATGACGGCCCTGTTGTTGCGCAGGTAGGCCGGAAGGTGCAGCGCGTCGTCGACGCAACCGATAGGATGATTTATGAAGGCGTTCAGAAAGTAGGTCACGTTCGTCACCAATTCGGCGACCCAGCCCGAGTCGGGGCGCTGCGCGATCACGTACTGGAGAACGTCGCGCATACGGACGTCCTCGAGGAAGCGCTCGAACGAACGCGCGTCGGTAACGAGAGAGGGCACTTCCAGGAGGCGGCCGCAACAATTACAGGATGAATGAAAATAACGGAGGCGCCCCGTCACCTTGTGGCGTAGAATAAACGCGTAGCTCACGTTGATCTTAAAGGAGCACGTTTGCGCCTCGAACATTCGTCTTAGACGGGGTTCGAGCGCGCGCGTGTTCGGACAGTCGGTTAATTGGAAATTATAGCGGGATTGTATGCGGCCGCGCGCCACCGACGTCTGTATACTCGACCAGTGCTCTTCGATGACTCGACGCAGTCCAATCGCCAGGTCGCTAGGGGGCGGCACCTCGTCGTCAGGCGGTGGTGGTGACACTACGCCGCAACTTCTCAGATGGATCAGCATTGGGTGGCGCCTAGTGAAAGGGCGACCGCATTTTGGGCACTCGCGTTCGGTCGCTCTGTCGCTGCCGGACGTTTGCGATGTCTTCGCGTGTTTAAAAAAACTATAGCGTGTAGCGAAATAGAAGCCGCATTTTGGGCATTGCGAACGACTACAGGAGTGGCCCGTCAGAGCCTCTCGACCACACACGGGACAGTTCGGCATAGCTGTTGCTTTTATTTTTTAGCACTTCCAGCTACCCCTCTCCGACTAGCCGCAGACGACGGCGCGCCGCCTCTTATACAGGACGGCGGACCATTCTAATTGGCTGGCTGACTTGACGGACGCGGGAAGGCCTCTTTTTTATTATTAGGACCCTTCTGTTTTGTTGTAGGCGCGCCGATGTAACAACGCTTTATTAAGCGACGCACGCGCTGTTATTAGCAAACAGCATTGTTCAATTACTTGTTGATGACGCTTTGTAGGCGGGGCCAGGACATTCAACGATTTATTACTGTTGTGCTATGACTCAGGGTGGCGCACATTCAACGCTTTTATTATTGCGAGAAAGGGAATGAATACGTTTTATTAAGCGACGACACGAGGAGTTTATTATTATTAAGTATAGTGTTCGTTTAAGCAGCATGAGGTTCAGGACGATCTAATTCAACTGGCCTGTGATGCGGGCGGCACGCTGACGGGATATGGTCAATGGCGGCGATTTTTTTCAACACTTTTGACGATAAACCGATGTAACAAATGAATACGTTTCAACGTTTTATTCACCAACGACATAAATTCGCAAACAGTATTGTGTTCAATTCAATAGGCGACCTATATAGAGAGGTCTATTTATTAATAGTGTTCATCAAACAGCGACGAGTGATGCGGGTGGACCATAAGTTATTTCAATGGCGGCAATTTTTTCAACGCTTTTATTACGAGACACCGATATAACAAATGAATACGTTTTCAACGTTTTATTCACCGACGACATAATTCGCAAGCAGTATTGCGTTCAATTCAACAAGCAAGAAAGCGACCTATATAGAGATCTATTTATTAATAATGTTCATCACGCACTATTCAGCGATATAGTGTTCGTTTAGGCACTCTTTATTATTATTATTAAGTATAGTTTAAGCAGCATAATGTTCAGCGATCGATGCCTTCCGCCACGTCAAGGCCGCTCCTCCGGAGCAAATACTCCTGGGTGGCCGCCTCCAGCGTGGCGCACTCGATGACGTCGTTCCAATCCGTGGTAAGTAACCAATCTGACACATATTTGATGAGGGCAATCTCGGCACTCCGATTCGGGCCGGTCTGCCCCATGCGGCCGCTCAGGATGTGCACTAATTGTGTAAAGCACGGCAGCAAGGAGCGCGCCGTGTAAAGCGACAGGACGGGCTGAAAATACCGCCTAAGCAGGTCGCCCACATCGTCGTACACGCGCGGGTAGTGGCGTCTCGGTCGACCCGCACGGTAGCCGGCCATGTGAACGTACGGACATCCTTCATTGGGGGCGCACTCACCGCAGCTGGCCCGTCCCCGGTCCAATATGCCGTCGCCTATCCACTCCGCAAAGGCCTCCAAGAGGCACCTCTCGTGTTCCGAGATTGACGAGAGGGGCGAGGCCAGCCGCGGCGGCGGCGCCATCTCCGGCGACACGGTGGACCCCTCCTCGATGACGTACGGGAATAAACTTGCGTACGTCGGTGGCGTCGTCGTTCTCGTCCCGCCAAAGGCATCGGCGTATGATCGCATAGCGGCGTCCGACATAACCAGTACCTTCTCCAACACGAAGTCGAGTGCTCGATCGCGCGCCGCCGGATTGGCCTGCAGAATAAATATTATTATTATTATTATAGTCACACGCCGTTTAGCCGGTCTTTGGCAGAGAACGCTTCAATATCCGATAGTCGGCCGCCACATCGAGCAGGGCCTCTATGACGGGGCCAGCCAGATCAGGCCTGGCGTTGGCCAGACGTGCTGCAGCAGTGATCGATTTTATGGCATCCAAGAGCCGATGCATATCCTGCGGGACACAAAGAAGGACGACCGTTAATGGCGCACGATGCAGACTGCCACGAGCGGCCGTCGTCGTCCATTCTACAGCACGAAGAAGCGCAAAGGGTTAATCACTCGCCCCTCCATAAATCGTCGTGTTTTGCCGCGGCGTAAACTGTAGCGGCATGGTGACGACACTTGTCTGACTATCATACGACGGCGCCGTCTATTCTGCAGCACAACAACAACAACAAAGCAGTAAAACAAACACTAATCACTTATTTTCTTCAACGAGCGCACCGTATAGGAGGGCACCCCAGCCCACGTAGTTTTCCGCACTTCCACATCAACGACAGTTCCGACAAGCGCCATCACCGTGTCACGCAATTCGTCGGCATCGAGTCCGACCAAATAAGAGGCCTGGTAGTCAACGAGGGGCGTCATATTGCTATCGAAAACAATTACCCACGTTTCGTCATCCACGCCCGACCCATCCTTCAACATCATTCGCATAGAGAAATAATATTTCGTTTCATTCTGGACCCCATGCGACATGCACATCATATCACCGTTCATATTCGAATGTACTTTTCGTCGACAACGCATACACCCCTCGTACACGCACTTATCGCGCCAACAGATCGCTTCGATAGTGGGGAAATCTCTTATCCTATAACAACCGTCCATGACCACATGCAGCTCGTGCAGACTCACCGTCGAAGGCAACAATACAACGGCGCCCCTCTCAGAAGGTGGTCGGTGGGTGTTTGCCGCCTCCGGCTCACGTCCCGATACCCCCGGCGTGGGCTCCTGAGCCGGTCATGTAGCCGCGTCGCTCTCCTTGTTGCGTGCCGGCGCCACGCCGGGCAACGGTGCAGTCGGCTGAGCCTGCGCGCCGCCCCGTGCTGCTGGGATGATAGGACGCAGCAGCACATCGTCCGAAGCCGAGCCCAACGCCGAAGACGGACGCCCCTGTACAGTCGATGAAGCGCTGCGAGTGGGCAGGTTCGGCATCACCTGCTTTCTGGATCTCTTCCGTGGGGTTGATTCGTCTGCCATTGCGACGTCACTGTGAACACAACACACATATAGTTTGCCTCCCCTTTTATACAGAACTAGTAAAGGGTGCGCGTGCACCTGATCACGTACGCCACACAACAGGCAAGTCTGCCAAGGCTATTGTCAATTGAAAAAAATATGCGGTCACGCTGTATATGTTCCGTAAAAGCGTCTCTTTAAAGCGTTTTTCTTTAATACGGCATCACCCCGACTGATCTTATAACATGCTTAGGTTCGATTATTTAGAATTTCATTAAACGATTTTGAAACATTACGCACAACAATAGTCAACAACTTACATAACGCTGAACGTGACGCCTCTCGATGCGCGCGCAACCCGAGGGCGCAGTCAACAACTTACATGAAACTAATGCGTCATTTACCACCACGTAAACACGCATCTCGATGCGTGCGCACCCCGATGGCGCAGTCAACAGCCTACATAAAACTAATGCGTCATTCGCCACCGCGTAACCAATCCGCCATGTCAAGTTGCTCCAAAACAGTCGTCACACAGCACAAACTGTACGTCACACTCTTTAAACAATCATTATAACTATTTATTTATTTATATTCACGGGTGCACCTAAAATGCAATCAAACAGTCCTATACAAGAATCATTTATTTATTTATTTAGTCATTTCTATTCACGGGTCATCTAATGAGTCACAAACATTCATACGCAACTATAAATATGGGTGGAAATATCAATGCAATTCGGTGATGTTGCGGCTGAAATTGTTGAACGGAATCCGTGAAGTGTGCACCACCTGTTGTGTTTGGCTACTTAACACAGGCGAGATTTGAACACGCCACACATGACACGTCTTCACCATAAACTGCACAACTCAAACGGCTAAACAAACAACTTACACAAATTATGTAAACATTCATATACATATTTATTTATTTATTTCTATTCACTGTCCGCAAACAAACAGTCCTATACAAGAATCATTTATTTATTTATTTAGTCATTTCTATTCACGGGTCATCTAATGAGTCACAAACATTCATACGCAACTATAAATATGGGTGGAAATAGCCATGCAATTCGGTGATGTTGCGGCTGAAATTGTTGAACGGAATCCGTGAAGTGGGCACCACCTGTTGTGTTTGGCTACTTAACACAGGCGAGATTTGAACACGCCACACACGACACGTCTTCACCATAAACTGCACAACTCAAACGGCTAAACAAACAACTTACACAAATTATGTAAACATTCATATACATATTTATTTATTTATTTCTATTCACTGTCCATCTAATGAGGCAAACAAACATTCATATACAACTATAAATATATATATATATATATATATACAAGAATATTTTCATTTATTTATTCAGTCGCTTCTATTCACAGGTCGCCTAATGAAGAGCCACCCAAAGCCTGGGGACGTGGGCGCACGCTCCGCGCCGTGGCAGCTGCAACGCCTGTGCCCCGACCTCTTCCGACACGAACATGCACAACGCCGCCTCCATTACAACCAAGACGGGGCGATCGACCGATTGCCATCGTACACGGCATCGCTAGGCCAAAGTGGCGCGACCTCGACACAAATTTATGGGTGTCGCTCCCTCCTCGCCCACGGGAACGAGACTCGGACACCCATTTGGACGCTCCTGACCCATGGGGGGTGACAGAACGGCTCGAGCTTAGCCTACCACCACCTCTACGCACCCCAGCAGCAATCTTGCCTCGGTGCCCCGTGCGGCGACGACCACAGAACGGATTTGGCTTACCACGCGATTACGTCCCGTCAGATTTCCCTAGAATACCATTCGCCATCCTCCGTAGTTAAACTTCATTTCTTCCTCATTAAACTATATAACAATCAACGACTAGTCGTTTGTTCTTTCCAACGCACAAAACCAATGTATGTCCCTACGAACTCCATAGTAGGCTTGCTTATAAACGAAACACTGTACGCTATAAATACACTACTACTAGAAAGCGTCACGACTCACGACAAAGCAGGAACGTTACAGCTGTCGCTAGCAGCTTACGGACTTTACACCAGTGCCTGTATCAAGTTTCACAACAACCCAGCGTAGAACATTTATACGTGGTTATGATTATAGCCACTTTCGACCGCCTCAACGCAGCTCCAATTAACAGGCAACTCTTTTATACAGTGGTTTGTGCCGGTACAATGGTTATAGGCAATATTCAGTTGTTTTAGTCCTACCTTAGCGATCCAAACAGCGCCACTGAGTGCAGAGAAACATTACAGCAGTCGGTCGCTAGCCAATTAACAGGCAACTCTTTTATACAGTGGTTTTGTGCCGGTACAATGGTTATAGGCAATATTCAGTTGTTTTAGTCCTACCTTAGCGATCCAAACAGCGCCACTGAGTGCAGAGAGACATTACAGCGGTCGGTCACTAGCAGCGTCCGGACTTTACACCAGTCCATGTATCAGGTTTCACAACAACACAGCCGCCTAACAGCGTAGAACTTTTATACGTGGTTATGTACTGGTACAGTGATTATAACCACTCAGTACTAAATTTCGTACTCATCAATGCACCCCCAATTAGCAGGCAACTCTTTTATACAGTAGTTTTATGCCGGTACAATGGCTATAGGCAATATTCAATTATTTTAGCCCTACCTTCGGTCTGACGATCAAAAGGGACCACTAGAGTGCAGAGAAACGAAAACACACACGCAAAGGGCACGGGGTCAACGCTGAACATCCCCTTAATACAGCAGCTTGTGGTCTCAAACTAATTCTAAGCCTCTGATTTGTTGTTGAGCCTGTCAATCACGCCCCTCAAGTATAGAGAAACGAAACACATACATTACACGCACTAAGGGCAACAGGTCAGCGTCGTTGGGTGGTCCTATCAATCAAAGGTAATTAAGGGTATTTAGTTCCGCTGCTAAGTTTTAGGAAAAAGTGCAAAATCCTTTGATGTTGACTTTTTCTGTATAGATGCTAAGTTTTAGGAAATTTTTTTGGGGCGGAGCCTATTTCTTTGATCTTTCTTTGATCTTGAGTACATGACCTTTTTACACGGGGGCCTTAGCCACACTACTACTACTTACGTCCAGTAGCTTCCAACCACCAGCTCCGACGAGGCGAACACGACCGAGTAGACACGTCCCATACTTTGCATTACAGGCATACTTTGTTGTTGGGAACTTACATTACTTACTGCTCCCGTAACCTGTCTGGGTCATAGGGGCGCTGCATAGCTGAATGTTTCACCAGTCGACGCCAGTCTTGGCGGTTGTGTGCTATTGTCTGATTTTCTGCAAATTTCTTCCCAATCCATTCTGCAATATTGTCTGACCATCTCTTTCTCTGTCTTCCTTGTCTTCTTTTCCCCGGCACTGTTCCTTGTAGTATTGTTTTTTTGAGCCCACTTGATCGTGTTTCGTGGCCATACCATCTCAGTTTCCTCTTTTTTTACTGTGGTCAGCAGGTCTTCGCAATGTCCCACATGTTAAGTGATGATTTTTATGTTTGTTGGGAACATGCGTCGATTACTGGTGCGGCCTGATCATTTTACGTCACCACTGACTTCCATGTTTACGGCCTAGCATACTTTATATTGCAAGCATACTTTGTTGTTGGGAACATGCGTCTGTTACTTGTGCGTCCTGATCTTTTTTCATCACCACTGGCTTCCATGTTTACGGCCTTGCTTGGCGTGAGTCGATCAGCTGCCGCTCCGATGCTCGCCAATGCTGTCTATGTCATCAAGGTCTTTGAAGAATGCACTAAGAATAACACCTTTGTCGTGTTTGGTGCACTGAGAAACCAGTTCGGTCCACTGAGACACCAGTTCGGTGCACTTAATACAAAGAGCTGATAACTTTGAGTGAATTCAAGCAATATCCACGGTGTACCTAGATGACATAGACACACTGATGACGACCTTGGCCTATATGTACATTACAATGACGACGTTGACGAGTTGTGCTGGGGAGTGTCCTACCAGTGACATATGCGCGTGGTCGTGCCTGAGGCTATTGAATGTAGTCAACATACACGCTCATTGCATTTTCTCCGACAGCCACAGTGTCTTCCCTGTCATCCACAAACGGTCGGCCGAAATTTGATGATTTCTCCAATTCCTTGTCTAGTTTCGCCTCATCAGAGATGGTACTTCTAAGATAAGTAAAATTATAGACATTCTGAAGTAGCTGGCTATTTAGGAAGGCACGACCAGGATTAGCTTCGACCCTTGATGGTTGGTACAGAACAAACAACCGTTTTCTTCAGGATTATGCTTACACCATGACAACTAGCTGATTCTATAAACTAGTCGATTAGGGTTTGCATGTCATAAAGGTTGTTAGCAACAATTACATCATCATATTCGTAGAGTAATTCACGAAATAGAGCCAACTGTGTTCTGATTTTGGCTCGGAGCTGGGATACCTTAAACAGGTTTGTATATGCACCAGGACATGTTCTCATATATACCCTCCTTCTGGACAGTTTATGAAGGGTTCTTTGAGCATGGCTGCAATGTACAAGGAAAGTGGTTTTGGTGCCAGAACACATATATATATATAGACAATATATGTGGCAATAGCGAACATCGATTGGTTACCATCCTAAAGTAAGTAACAGTGTCATTGCTGAAATACGTCGTCGGTATTTCACATTCATAAAGACACGTGCATGTTGCCTTGATATCTTACGTACCGTTTGACAGCAACAAGTGTCCACAACTGTCATATATTATACAACAAAATACAGTACTGATAAACCTACTTGAATCGGCTTTCACAAATCGACGCCAAGTCGCTCATGTGCATTCACCTTCCAAGAATTGCGTTGTTACCTCATCTGAGACAGGCTTGCATGCGGAAGTACAGTACTAGCGTTATTCTGCCCGGGTGATAATTGACGTCAGTATAATTGCTTGCAGCCAGTCTCAAAAAAATAACAAACAGCATGTTTACCAGTGCCAATGTAGGCCTAGATAGTTTTCAGAGAACCTGAGAAAAAGTTATTTAACATACATATAAGCAATATGATAGCGCATTATTAATACATAAAAACATTCTTGACGTGTCACGAATTCCAAGCCTTGAGACTGGCAACCGCGTGGGCTGCGCTGGAACGGAAGAATGGCGAGAAATCAGACAAGACCTGCGGAGTCGAACAGCCAGCTTCAGCTCTCATGGAAAGTCCAGGTCTCAAACCTCAATGTGGGATGTGCGACATATGTAAGAGTGAAGGTCATGCAGATGATGAAAGTGAGACGGCTCAATACAGGATGTGAAAGGGATAGAACGGTGGATTTTGGAGGATACAAGAAACTGCATCGAGGGGGCGATCAAAGACCATGTGTAGTCGGACTGATTATGAATAGGGGATTGAAGTAAGAAGGTCATCACAGTGCAGAGATGATAGGGTAGGGTGGTGTGCTATTGATCACAAGGAGCCGGAGAGAGCGACACGGCACAAAACACGGGGTATAGAAACAGCAGCCATAGAGTGAGAGGACGGAGAAGGAAGCACATAGAACTTCACACTGGCCCAAAATAGGTATAGTAAGGATATCAACAGAACATCAGCAGTGGATATAGAAAGAATATAAAAGTGATCACTGGTGTAAACAAGTGTGCGGCATTTAGGAAATTAAATTCGAAGGGGTGGCATTGAGGTACTTTTTATATTAGGAGTGTGTTGCAAGTGGGGAAAGTAATACAAGACTACGCACAGAAGGCAGAGGAGGATGGAAAAATGGAAGGTTAGTCAGCTCCATGAAGCGTTTGTGGAAATGATGAAAGCGAATGAACTTATGTAAGTTAGAGATGCAGAGGTCAAAATGGTGGAGGCAAGTTTCAAAGAGTCAAGTGCGGATGTGATATTTGAGGAATAGAATGGGGAATATGGTTTGGAATGGGAGTATCTGGTTGAGTCCATGTTGTTAATGTTGGCCATTAACGTGATAGTATCTGGGAGTTGAGACAAGACATTTATGGTGAGACTGCGTGTCATCGCGCTCTCACCCGTACGACATGTAGGCCTTAGAACATAGACTCAAACGTAGGCCTACAGAGCACTCATAGCCAAAGGCGATTTTTGTAGGCTATGTATTATATTTATGAAAACGTTTTATGTAACATGACAACATTGTTAATCAAACAAAAATAATACAGCAAGACACGCGACGTTTTAGCCCATCAAGTGGTGTTGCCAAGATTGAACATAAATAATATGTTATTATAATATGTTAATACATGCGCTAAGTACAACATAATCCTTAGATGATGTTGGCTGCGCCCCCAAGAAGAGTCCGTATACTGGATCACTGGAATGATAAGGTGTTCTGACGACCCACATTCAATGATGAGGTCTCTTTGTAAGCGGCGACAACCCCAGGAGGCCGCGAGCACGTTGTCATTTCCATGGGTATGGGCAAAGGCTTTCACAGCCTCTGACATTAATGAAACATAACAATTGAACAGACCAATACCAATGGCAAATTTAATGAGAGACACATCCAGTTTCTGCGACAATGCGCATCAGCTCAGGGGTTCTTCATACGATACTGATCAAAACAAACTTATCGACTACTGCGCCAAACGGCGATTTAATAGAAATGTATCCACACCTGAGTTGTAACGATAATTATAAACGTCACATTGTGGAGATCTTGTTACATTAATTGACGAGGGCACAGCTTACTTTTATCAAAGAGACGGCGATATCAGCGAATACACATCTAACTAACGTGTGTGAGCCACCCACGTATACAATTTACGATAGGGTGAGCACAGTAGCAACTGTGACGTAGAAGCTATAGAATCGTGTTTACGATGTTATTATCATAAAAATAAGTTACATGTGTGTAACTGATTATGTGTATACAATACAAATCCTAGCTAAACGTGTACCCTTGTAGCTAAACGTTGTCCATCTAAACGATGTAGACGTACTAAGGCAAATATGGCAACGTTAGGTAAAAACACAATCATGAAATCACAATCTTGACACATTATTCGTTCTCATACTGAGTTAGTGTCGATTTAACTACAGTTGGTCTATATATATTTCATCTACCGGCCAGTAGGGTTGTTGGATTTTTCATTCACAAAAGCTTAGCAAGAAACGAAGATAACAGCGTACAGTGCATGTCAAGCGGAAACCAAACCATTATTGAATCATTGTTATGGAACGGTTGAGTAATTGCTGGCAATTGCAATTGATGGCCAGACCCTAATCAATTAGATATGTAACCCATTCCTTCATTGTGTACATCGACTAGGCTAACCTTGGAAACAAGAACATACCAACTGGGGTTTGCCATACAATTTGGGCTGTAGACGAGGTTTGTGTAAACCATTTGGGGAGCCATCCCTGTGTGCCGTCGTGCTTACGTTTAACGACTGAAGATACGACATTTCGGGCAGTATTGAGCGACGGGACAGCATCACATGCGCGTGATTACCTCACTGACAGCAAAGGAGCTGATCTTATATCTGATAGAACTAGGACTCGGCAGTCTGACCAAAGGTGGAAGATTTCCACGATATATATTTTACCCGTGGAACGTATATCTGTTTCTATTTTTCTTGCCATTTATGTTTAATCGGGGAAATCTACAGTCTAGGCCATAGGTGACATTTTAATTGTGGAGGTTTTACTGCGTGAAAAGAAATTCTGTCACCTGGATGTCACGACTTCTAAGATGACGGCTTCTCACTTTTTATGTGATACGTTATTTGCTTATCCAGTTTATAAAGGTCAGACGTATCATTTTTTTTTATAACTTTATTACAAACTTACCTGCCCGCCGCCACAATGAGACATTTGATTCCAGTTTTGATCAAAGTTCTTAGCTCTCTTTCCCATCGACGGACCCAATGATCTAAGCGTGCCACGTCAAAATGGCGCGTATTCCCAAAAAGGATTCTGTTCTAAATACTCCGTGCATTAAAACTTGTTTCAAAATACCTTTCTCGTACTGAAAATAGGTCGACATTCTCATATTTGAATCCACACTTTACATTGGCCACTGGGTGTTTTAAATCTACTTTCAAAACACTACCGTAATGTGTTCGACGGTGTGTGTGTTGAACGTCCAACTCTGGAGCTGCATGTAGGGTGCTGCCACATCGCGGCCAAGCCGAGCAGCGTTTCCGTGTTCCTACCAGCCGATAGATCAGCGGAATAGGGTTAAAAAGCACAATTCTAGACAAACCGGTACACGTACACCTGTTTACGCCTACGTGCTTATTCAGACTGGCAATGTATGCTATGCAAAGCACCCCATTGTTCAAGTATTGCGACACTCATTCATACTAGGTTGTACCAGTAGACAAAGTGGCAGCGAAATAATACTGCGGATGACAGGAGGGAAGGTACGGAAGCTTGCAGTAATGTGTTGCTTAATAGTAAACGGACAATGTTTCGAGGAGGGGGGAGGAAAAGGGGAGATATGGAGGAGAGAGAGGTGAGAAAGAAGAGAGGGGAAGAGAGGGGAAATAGAGGGAATAGAGAGGGGAAGAGAAAGACATGATACATATAGGCATGATACATAGAGAGACGTGAACGAGATATTGGATGAGGGGGTGGAGAGAAATAGAGCGGCAGCAGATGCAGTTAATGAGGGAGCAGTGAGGAAGGAAGGAAGGAAGGGAGGTAGGGAAGATAGACAGATCGTGTGGATGAAGATGGGAATGGGGAGAGAATGATGTACAGAAAGAGAGTAAATACACAGTACGATTGAGAGAGTGGAGCAGCAGTAGCGTAGGTGGCAGTAACTACAACAGAGACTGAAACAGGAAACGAGAGAAACGAATGTACGCCCGCAAGCAACCACGCAGACAGGTTGTGAAACACAATGATAATTTAAGGTACAGTGTGAAGGTGACAGGGAGAGATACAGAAGAAAATTGACCACGATGCGAGATTGTACATGGAACATGCTACTGAATGAATCTGAGAGCGTCTTATGGCAAAAAATGATGAATTGCAAGAATTACATTGTGCACAACGGTGTTTTCAGATGGATGCATCAAACGATGAACATGGTTGCAGCGTCAAGGGTTGGCTTAGAAAGTACTTTTTGGAAGGTAAGAACATTTTGACAGCAGGCTATCATAATCATACCATCATATTTTGGTTCCAGTTGGGGAGAAATCTTCTTTTTATTATTAACTGAATATTTGCTTACATTAACACATCAAATATACACCGATAATCTTTTATATACAAACCTGTATAACGTAATCGATTTTTCATTGGTTGATTATCATCACAAATACAAATGAGAAAAACACCCAGTTCTAAAATAATCTATGATATTACTGATCAGCTGGCAGTACAGTCTGTGACTTCAGGTCGTTGAGTCCATTTCACGTGATCGATATTTTCAAAAAGCTAATAAAATGAACTGACATATATATTATATCTTGCTACACGTAATCTTTCCAGTAATCCAATTCCCAACTCCACCGCATACGAAACGTTTTGCATTGTGTTCTTTCAATTACCCAACATTACCGCGCCGGATATCACCCAGATGTAGACAAAGTCTGAGTACGGTGCATATAGAGTGCCTGTAGGCCAATGACGCCACATGGTCGTGGTACTCGATCACTGACCATATTTAATGTTGACGCATGATATTTAAACATATCAGAAACATGGACACGGCAATTTAGGTCACCCGGTGTAGTAAGTTGAAGACACTACCCTCGAAAACACTACTCAGTGTTCTGCCTAGGTCGAATTTGCAGGGCGTTAGTTTTTCAGTGACTCCATGGCACGCACAAGGCAAAAAGGACGTCCTGCCTTTTTTAAATTGCGCGGTTAAATTGTTCCCAACTGAGCGCATATCGCAATCGAGAATGGATTGAGGCGCTTGCAGAACTTGATCTTCTGAAAGCGCCCCGATGTCGACTACGTATCCCGATCGCCATTAAATTTTGTATCGTTTGTGCCAAAAATATTAAATACGTTTATTTGAGACGCCGACCTTCGAAAGTTAATAAACCAGAGCGATGGACTTTCGCGGAGCGCCTCGACTATTCATATCGCCAAGCATTCTTTATTTTGTTAATATCTTCAACAGTTAAATTATGATCGCAGGGAGACTTCCACCGTTAGATTAGTCGTTAATTTCTTAATCACGTTATACTTGCAAAACTTATTAAAATACGTTTTGATTTGAGGAGGCGCCAAACTTCGCAAGTCGGTAGACCGCCTGTTCGCGACAGACGTCGCCTGTTTCGCTAGCTATTGCTCACAGCGTTCTATGTGCCCTTTTTCTGAAATGGCACCCTGCCCTTTTGGGAACCTGGACAGAACACTGGACTACTGTAGTGTTTTGAGCGTACGCCCAAAACACTACTGTTAAGTTCAAAACATTACCCCTACATTTTGTTCAAAACTTTTAATTTGTATATGTTAGTACCATCCATAAAGTACATGTCGCTTGGTGGGAGGTTTTGGGGTATCCGAACAAGCTATACTAAACTTTATGTGGGGAGGTGGTATCTTGGTAATGGCTACATAACGATTACAAACGAAGCTGTTGACCCCAGAGTGAAGGTACGGTGTATTTATTAAAAACCTCGTTGTGTCTACAGTATGTTCATGGAGTGCCAGTGCGTGTAGCGTCATTCTATTTTTTAATTGCTTTAATGGCGGCAGCCGGAACGTCGGGGGAAACGTCCGGGGGATGGGCATATTTCAAATATTGTGGGGGTGGGCAACGTTAATAGCTGCGGAGATGAACTTGACGCTCATGGATCCTAACCAAATCTACAAATGGATTCTAAAGAAGTTGTGGAAATATTGGAGGCGGCGTAGTATGTTCGAATTCCCAATCAAGCGTTAATTAAAGTAAATTATATGATTGTGTGTGTGCGTGCGTGCGGGCGTGCGTGCGTGCGTGCTTGCTTGCTTGCGTGCGTGTGAGCGGATTAATTTATTTATTGTTGTTAGTTTGCAATAGTATATGTCATAAATAAATCTTTATCAACAACACAATCACTAGATTCAGCGCACTAGTGTCTTATGTTCCCGATAACTAACGACGGCAAACATATCGCCTGCACTGTGTAGCTCTGCTTTGGTTCAATGTCATTTTGATTACTCATGTTCAGCTTGGTACAGTGGATTATCGATAAAAATGAAGTGCAGAATGCAGTGTAGACAGAATAAGATGATCAGATTTATGTTAAATGCTCCACCGAGGTTCCATGTTGGTGCTTATGAATTTAAGACCGTTGGAAAACTGTCTGTTGAATATAGAGTAGAACAAATAAAGTTGTGCCACATGTTCAATATTATCAATGGTAATGCACCAGCATATTTAAGATTCAGATTCAGACTGTTTATTACCAAGTAGCATTTAAAATGTACGAGGAATTCTTGGCGTTGTGGCGTCAACATACATGCACGCTTGTCTCCCCTGCCCCCCCCCCCCCCCCCCATCATGCACACGCAAAATATACAATCAGAAACATTATGAAACTATGCTAAAACTAGTATAAATTGAAACCAAGGCCAACTGCCTACATATTTTAAGGCAGTCGTACATCTATTGACATAACGTGAACTTGATAACATAATATTAATACCGTCTGAACATTGCCTAAAAAGTTTAAAAGTATACATGTAGTTAAATAAATAATAAATAAATGTATATATATAAATTAGCAGACGACATAAAAACTAAGCTGACAGTTAAAAAGTATGTACATACGTGTAGTCAAGTTAATAAATAATAAATAAATAAATAAATAATTAAATAATTTTGCATGGCGACATAAAATCTAAACTGACTGAAAACAGTTTCATGGCATCTCGCGGTTCAAGTGATCTTTAAGTCTAGTGGTTCTTGCCTTAATACTTCTATAGCGCTTGCCAGAGGGAAGAAGTTCAAATAGATGGTTGGCTGGGTGAGTAGTATCCCGTACAATGCTCTTGGATTTTCGCGCACAACGAGCATGGTAAATAGATTCAATGGATGGCAGCTTGCGCCCAATGATTGTAGATGCGCCCTTCACGATAATTTCTAACCGTTGTTTCTCCTATTGACTGGCGCAGCCAAACCACACTACAATCAAGAAAGTGAGGATACTTTCAATGATTGCGCGGTAGAATCGTATCATAACTTCCTGAGCAATGCCGAATCTCCTGAGCTGCCCCAGGACGAACAGGCGTTGTTGTGCCTTTTTTGTAATGCACAATGTGTTTGTGCGCCAGCTGAGATCGTTTGAAATTGTTGTTCCAATGAATCTAAAAGGTTCAACCTGCTCGACCTCCACGCCATTTATCGAAAGAGGGTGGATGGGAGTCTTGTTTTTACGAAAATCAACAATCATTTCTTTAGTCTTTGAAACGTTCAATTCAAGATTGTTATCCGCACACCAGCCAACCATTCTCTGAACTTCCTCCCTGTATGGCGTCTCATCCGCATTCTCAATGCAGCCCTCCACAGTAGTGTCATCGGAAAACTTGATCACAAGGACCGATTTGTCCACGGAGTCATTTGTGAAGATACTGAACAAGAAGGTGGGTAGCACACAACCTTGTTGGGCACCTGTATTTAGGATAATAGGTATGGAGATAGAGTTGTTGACTCTGACAGATTGAGGCCTGTGAAGAAGAAAGTTAAGGACCCAGTGACACATGGCAGGATGTACATTCAACAATGAAAGTTGATCGAACAGCTTGAATGGGATGATAGTGTTAAATGCTGAGCTGAAGTCAATGAACAGGATCCTGGCATAGGTTCCTGGCCTCTCTAGGTGCTTCAGAATGTGATGCAGACCTAAAGCTACCGCATCGTCTACTGATCTGTTTGCTTGATATGCAAACTGGTGCGAGTCCAGGAGGCCGTCGGTGACCGACTTCAGGTACTTGAGTACTATGCGCTCGAACACTTTCATGGCGACTGAGGTCAGTGCCACTGGACGGTAGTCGTTCGACCCGGTGATGTTGGACTTCTTGGGAATGGGTATGATAGTGGAAGTTTTGAAGCAGATTGGAACTCTGCACTGCTGGAGAGAGGAGTTGTAGATGTCCGTAAACACCGCAGAGAGTTGGTCGGCGCAGTTCTTTAGGGTAGATGTGGAGATGTTGTCTGGACCCGAAGCCTTTCGCGTGCTCTGCCTCCTGAACAGTTTCCTCATCTCAGCTTCCTGGGTTATGAAGGGCGGAGACAGAGGTGTACCTGATGGATGTGGGCGCTGCTCTGGTGAATAGTTAAGCTTGTCAAATCTGCTGTAAAAGTCGTTCAGCTGATCAGGGAATGAGAGGTCACTGCTGTTGGTGGCCGCTGCGTGTTCCTTGTACTGCGTAATCTGCCCCAGGGTGACAGTCTTTGTCTCCGTGCACAGCTCCTCACACCAGTTGATGTAGGATGTCACGGTGTTAGCATACATGTCTAAGTCAGGACATGCCTCTTTAAACACGGTACGCCTCCTTAAAGACTGTGTAGCAGTGGTCCAGGACCTTGCTATTGCGTGTGGCACAGTCTACGTGCTGCTTGTACCTGGGCAGTATCTTCTTCAAATGTGTGTGATTAAAGTCACCCAGAATGATGACTACGCTGTCAGGATAGGTCGATTCTGCTGCCACCACCTGAACAGCCAACTGGCTGACTGCCTTGGTAGCACTGGCATCAGGGGGGATGTAAACACCCAACACCACGACCGAAGAGAACTCTTTCGGGGACTAGAACGGCTTGCAATTGATAGTTAGAGTTTCCAGTTCGGAGAACACGAAGAAGAGACAAGCTGAATGTCATTACACCACCGCTGATTCACAAGAAAGCACACGCCACCACCCCGCTGCTTGTCCGTCAGTTCGCTCGATCGGTCCGCTCTAAACAGAGCATGATTGTCGCGTCAGAGGTTGTGGCTTCTAACCACGTTTCCGTAAAAAGCAGAATAGAGGCGTCTCTTATTTCTCGTTTGTCAGTCAACAGGTGAAAAAGTTCGCCTGTTTTGTTCCTCGGTGATTGCACATTTGTTAGAACGATAGCAGGGAGTGGTGGTCGAAGGATGCGCCGGCGAACTCTACAGAGTGCGCCCCCGCGTCTACCCCGCTTGCGTGTGCGGCTTGAGGCGTTGTGTTGTGTATGACCCGTGTTGTCAACAGAAAAAGTGTCCTCCAAGGTGAAGTTTGGTTTGTACTCACAGTTCATGGATTCCCTAATTCTCGGTAGATCTTCACGATCATACTTATATACACATATAGACTTAAACATTAGAACAATCATCGAAAACGTACACACAATCATCCACCGCCACAACGTGTCGCCATGCACCCGCGCCGTCCTAGAGAAAGAGCAAATGTTGAAATGGTTCATCATAGATACCCCACAAGAGCCAGTGAATTGGCATGTATTATTCCCAGAGTAAAGGGTTCTGGACAAACTTCTCTCCTTTATACAGGCATATATGCCACTGAAACAACTTGTCAATCGAAACAAAACAGTGTCGATCTAAAATTAGTTTTAGTAAAAAGGTGACGACCCATTTATATAGTAGATTGGTGGCCCATAAACACAATATTTACGCTACGTCATATTATTTAATGCAAAGTATTTATTTATTTATTGTATTTGAAATTTTTCAATTTTATATATATATAATATTTTTTTTAAATCGTATAATTTATCTTCCTTTTTATACTATAATTACTTATTCACTATTTTGGAGGACATGTACTGTGTGTGCTTTTATGTGCTATCCTCTGTATTATATATACATATGTCATATTTCTTTTAATTATGTAATGCATGTATATCATTTTAGTGAATAAACTCACTCACTCACTCACTCACTCCCTCACGCCAGTCGTGTTCTCATTTTGCTAACTCATTTAGGTCTTTCTATAGTTCTTGTGAGTCATATTGAGATCAGATGATTATTGATCTCTTTATAAAGGACACAGTCATCTGCAAACAGACGGACTGCGGAGTAGATATTGTCTTGCGGTACACTTTGCGGTACACCTGAAGTAACATTTATTCAGATGGAATGTTCGCCACCGACCATCACTCTCTGTTCACGGCATTTGAGAAAGTAGAGATCCAAGCGTATGTTTTGTTGTGGATGTCATATCTCTTTAATTTATTTAGGAGCCGGTTATGGGGAACGGTGTCGAATGCTTTTGATAAGTCCATTATGAACATGTCCACTTTGGATTTATTATTTAGGGAATTCGTTAGGTCGTGTGTGGTGAGTATTAACTGAGTTTCTGAGTGTTTTCTGCGGAAGTCGTGTTGTCTTACGGATAACAAGTTGTATCGGTCGAAATGGTCCATTATGTTAGAGTAGATTATGTGTTCGAGGAGTTTGCAACATATTGAAGTTAGGGAGATGGGACGGTAATTTGATGGAAGGGACCGGTCTCCGTTATTGAAAATTGGGGTGATGTTGGCACGTAAGCATGAGAGGGGAAGTTTTGTGATAATTGATTTTTGGAAGATTACTTTGAGGGCTGGAGGTAATTCACGAGCGGCAAGTTGTAATATTGTGGCTGGTACTTCACCGGGTCCTGTTGATTTGTTTGGTTTTAATTCATTAAGTAATCTGGCGACTCTTTTTGTTGTGATGGTGATGTCAGGCATAGCTGGTTTGTTTGAGTATGGTTCTTGTGGTAGGTTGGTGTTTTCATTTGTAAAGACTGACTTAAATTGGTTATTGAGGATTTCGGCTTTAAGTCTGTTATCTGATTCTACCCTGTTGTCTTTCATTAGGGTTGGTATTCCAACTGTATCAATTTTAAGGCTTTTTTATACATCAGCAGAATCGTTTTTGGCGAGTCATAACAAATGGAAGATATGTATCTTCTGTGAACATTGCTTGTCTCTCTATGCGTGATTTACGTGCCTTACAAAAGTGTTCATAGCTGGTTCGATTCCTATATAGTTTGTGGGTGTTGAAAGCGCTTTGTTTGATTCGCATTTATCCACGGTGTTTGGTTACGCTTTGATATTATTTGTGTTGGTTTGCGAGAGTTCATTAATGAGTCAAGGACAGTTTGGAATTTTGTATACATTTCATCAACTGTGTTCATGGATGTATCCCTTGATACAAACTCAATGCTCCATTTGAGCAGGTCTTCTTTCAGAGCCTGCATGTTAGCTTTGTGGTACATGTATATTTTGCGTGGTTTTTGCTTGATGACCCTGGGCTTGCAGCTGTTTGTGATTACTGTGATGCTGTCGTGATCGCTTATTCCTGGTACTACTGTAGATCTTCCCAAAAGGGTGGGGTTAGTTGTTAAGAACAAGTCCAAAATGTTGTTTACTATTTTGGGTTCGCATAAAACTTGTTCAAGTCCAAAATCATTGGCAATTTCAAGTAGCATTTTGGATAAGCCGGGAGCAGCTCCCCTAGCTTTGCGCTGAGTAGGTCTCAGTCGATGGCGGGAAGGTTAAAGTCTCCGCCTAACCACATATGTTCTTTGTTTGAGCGTTTAATTGTGTTCATTGATTCTCGTAGTTCATGCATGTATTCGTTTGTGTTACCAAATGGGGGTGATCTGTAGAATGCTCGTATTGTGATATCTTTCGATCCTTGTATTTTGATGGTGACCCAGATAATTTCACAATTGCTATCGAGGGCAGTTCTGTGTGTTCCTATGAGGTCAGTCTTTAGTGCTTTTGAGTTGTCGAAGTCTCTGTCTTTTCGAATGATTGAATAATTGGAGGGGAACCGCTCACTGCGGTCAACTGAGCTGTGTAGGTGTGTTTCGGTGCCTATAATTATGTCCGGGTTGTAATTTTCAATGCACACGGCAAGGTCCGAATCTTTGCACCTGATACTACGGACGTTTATTACCATGGTTTTCAGGGATTGTCTCTTAGTAGATGTTTCCTGAGTGTATTTCTTAGTTCTACTTGTGTTTACCTGGTCTAGTACTACTTGAGTTGATGTATAATAATAGTGTAGTTAATGAATACTGCACGAGCCTGTGATGCTGTTTTCTCGGGGTGTCTAACATCTGCCAGAGAGACTGTTCTCCATCGGGAGGGCATAGCTTGTATGGTCATAGATGTTTAGCCAATGTATAATTGCAGCAAAAGGTTCTACGTAGTTGCCAATCTTCTCAGTCCTGATGATGTCCAACATGATCTCCATAGTTTCTACGTATGTCAATCAGATCCTGAAATTTGGATTCCTCCACGAGATATTGAATTGTCTCATTCCTCAAAACATCTAACAGTTGGTCGGCTGTGTTGCGTGCCACCTCTCTTCTTCAACATCCTAACTACATTTTGGACAAGTGCTTTGACTTTCACGTTATGTTAATGACTAAATACATGTGTAGTAATAAATAATATGTACACTATATCAACAGGAACATATACGAACAAACTTACAAATAATAATTGGGTGTCTAAACAACTTTGATGTACGCGATCAACACATTTGAGAAGAACATGTTTTTATGTTAGATTATCCCACATATGTATGAGAAAATTCAACGTTCAACAGCTTATAACACAGAAAATACATGTACAAATCATAACATATTTGGTTTCATGCAACGGTGTGTAAAATAAGATATCAGTTAATTAATAAAACTATTTGACACAAGTATGAGTTTGTGACCCTCAAATAGCCTTCAAATTCGAGAGTGGCATTCACGTACACTTATTTGTTTTATCCCTTTTGTGATGGATGTAGCATGAATTCATCGATTTTGAGAAAGCCTTCGACAGTGTGGACAGAGAAGTCATCTGGATGCTGATGCAACACTATTGTATTCCTGCATAATTCATAACAATAATCAAACATATATATGAAAACTCCACCTGTCAAGTTATACATAATGGGAAAATGTCTGAAACAAAAAATATAACTGTATTACTTTCGCGGTATATCGAATATTCATAATTTCACGCTGACCTTGTTTGACCTTAGCTCCACTCGTACCATATCAGGTAATTCCTCCACATCGTACTTCAGTTTGACGGGGAGACAATAAGCTTTCCAAAAATATATGACTTGGCCATCCTGTAGATATGCGTTCATTGTAATGTTAAGACGATTGCGGAAGCGCACAGTTTTGAACATTCATCATTTGACGGTGACCTTGGATTCACGCTTACTGCACCACTTGGCAGCTCTATGACAGGCCTCGTTGAGACGGAGAGATGTAGAGCTTTCAAATGATACACTGTATAACATTTGTGTGTGGGGGGGTTAAATCGGCCCGATACGTGATTCTACCGGTCGCCTACTACCGTAGTGTTTTCAGCAGGGTGGTATTTTGAGCGTCCTACACCGGCATTAGGAGACAAGGGTTACCTGAGCTGTATAAAGTATTGATTGTGGTGCTGCTGCTTTTTCGTTCTTTTTCTTCCCCTTGATCCCTTGCGGGGGGGGGGTGAAATATCATCCGGTCTTCGGCAGCGGTCGTTGACTCTGCGTTCACACCTGCCCATTCGTGTTCTCTCTTCACACTTCCTCTCCATCTTGACTTCGGTTTTCCTATTCTCCTTCTACCACCCTCTTCTGGTTCCACAGATAATTAATGAGCAATTAACACGCATTATTGGCTGGGTACGGTGTGGGTAATATCCAGGAGCATAATGCCATGTGAATATAGTATTATGAAACGGTAATTCTGGCGTTGCGCCCCGTCTAAATGCGTTTAAACCTGCCCCGACGTTCGACAGGCCAACAGCTGCAGAAAGGACAGAGCCAGAAGTTGGAGGAAGCCCTGCAACACGCACACTGGCACAAACGGTTTCTGGCGAGAAACAGACGTCTCATAGCAATGCTGCTGCCCGGCAGCATCGCACAGTTCATCTACTGGTCTACTTTCATCAGCTACGGGCGATGGGAACTGTATCCAGAAAGATACGAAATGTCCATCACCATGGTCATAGCTTCGATCATATCTGGTAAGGCCATGGGGACGTGTGCTTGAGAAATAATTACACTGTGATGCAACGTTTAAACCGAATGTATTAAATGGTGTTGGTTTCGATTAGTTGAAGGTGTTATGTAAACTACGACTAGAAGCGAGTAGTTACTATATGGTGTGGTTTGGCTTACACTGACCACTAAAACAATGGTAAATATATATTACATATTGCTATAAAACATCAGCTTTACCTGATATAATTTTGTTTTAATTAGGCCCTTTATATTTTCTTATATTTTCCGTTATATCCCTAGCTATCAATGTTAATTGACATTTTAATATTACTCAATATTTGTAAAGTTTTATAAATTTAGTGAACGTACTGCGTTTGTGTTAAGACATTTTCGAACTGACAACCACAGCTTACATCACATTTGCATCCAACTCAGTGGGAAAACTCCAAGCACCACTCTGCATAATTTTTTATTTTCAAGAACAACCAGCATACCATCTGTATGACTTTTGTATGACATATAGGCTCCACTGTACGTATATCACGTGAGTACCGTTGTTGAACATTATAACAGTTAGGGTAGTCTACAAACTCTCATTGCAGTGTCACTACGATGGCCTTAACAATCGTAGAGCTACATTTTGGTGTTTATGAAATTTGCAGTTCGAACTTTATAAGAGTAAACGTTTTGCTAGCAGCTTTGCTTGAATTAAATGTGTTTTATCGTAAACATATATAATTTTTTTAAAAATGTGTCCCCTAATTAAGAGTACGATAGTTGTTTGTGTACATATACATACATATGTAGTTGGGTGTATTGGAATGCAAACCGTATGTGCGTGCATCTGTAGATGGGCGTATTAATAAGCTGGTTCGCAGGCGCTCGCCCATGCACCGGCTGAGGCAAATTAATTCCATGTCACCACACCGTTTTTATTTGCCGAAATATGTCATAAATAGTGGAGTGTTCGAGTTTCTAATCCGATACTTCAATTATTAAGCGAGTCAACTGAGGTAAATTTCAATTCACATTACATACAGTTTAGTTCGCCTGAACTTAAATGTTTTGAGGGGTAATCTTATCTGTGATTGAATGAATGTTCAGCAAAGTGCAAAACTATTACCATCCATAAATTTGACGTCATCAATATGGAAGTAAATAATTTTAAAAATCGTACTTTCCATCTGAAGTTTCTCCCAGTCACAGATAACATTAGTTTTCAGAATGTGTACGTTCACATGAACATGAATTGAAAAATAGCCATTCAGTTGATGAAGTTCTCTCTCCCAGCACGAGAGAAATACCGGGATGGGTAATCGGTCTCCCCAGTATTTAGTCACATTATTGATGACAAATATACATTAAGAACGTCTACAAAATCTTTTAGACATATTCGAATTGGAACAAGCTCGTTTACGACATTCGCTTTGTACATAACAATGAGAATGCTTAATCCTTTGAATTTGTTGCGCCACTGAGTTCTGATGTTCCGAGGATATTCGCGCTAAAGAAGTCATTCCATTATTACTATATATTCGGACATAATCGTAATTAGAATTTGCACAAATCGTTTTTGTTCTGACACATCTCAATTTAAACTATGCTGGTGTCGCCAGGAACGACGAGTCAGGGCGGAGGAGCCATAGCCTTCCCTGTCATGACCCTCGCTCTCGGCATATTGCCATCGGTCGCACGTGACTTCGGACTGCTCATTCAGGCGTGCGGGATGACCGCTGCCGGCGCCACTATCGCTTTGATGCGCATACAGGTTTGTTACACAAGCTGAGCAGACGACTTCTAATTGTATGCCCGTTATGCTACGAGGAACTAACATAAAGGAATATTGTGACGTTATAATTTGCCAGTATTCCTACTTGTAGTGGACGTAGGTTTTGTCTGTGTAGAAGTTTATTGTTTCTTTGATATTGCTTTATCATGAGCGGATCAAGAGAACGGTCCACGGGGTCCGCAACCCCATTTTTGACGCAAAATATATGTTCATTTACAACACAAATATAATAATTGGTTGAAAATCAGATTTTGCCACCAAAGTGCACCTTTTCAGGTGTTTTATAAAAAAAAACTCGGTTGTGAAGGGAACATTTCCGTCCACCCTCCATCCGCACAATTCTTATCTTCTTGGTCACTAAATAGGACATTTATAACTTAAATATAAAGTAAACATTCCTTGGCTGACCCATTGACATAAGGCCTACTGACACACATACCTACTGATACACACACACACCCGCACACCACACACACATGCACACACACACACGCACGCACACAAGATGCACGCACACACACGTACGCACACGCGCAAACGCACATTCCAAGTGTCACAAAATTGCACCTTTTCAAGAGATTGGTATCACAGTATCCAACGTTTGGGAAGGGGACATCAACATCCCATGACGCTTTGTCTAGTTGTCCACTAAATTGTGCATCTACAACATAAATATGCATTACTTGTCTAAAAGCATATTCACAAAGTCACCAAATTACATCTTTTCATATGTTTTGTCTAAAAACTAACTATTGGAAAGGATGAGACCCCCTTCCACACCCACACCCCCCGTGCATCCTTCTTTAACTACAAAATGAGAATGTTTACAACTGAAATACCCTGATTGGTTAAAAATCACATTTCGTGTGTGATCATATTGCAGCCTTTTAAGTGTTTTGATCAAATAGTTCAAAACGATGAAAAAGGACTCAAACCCACCCGTGCTTCCCCTTTTCTCAAGTGCGTCGTTTATGGCTTTTTGACGGGACGGGCAACAAAGCAAACATCGAGGCACACAAAGCCATCTTTTAGTCTCCTCGTGCGATCCTGCCCATTTTCTGGGATCCATTATTATTTCACCAATATTAATGACATCACGACATCCTCCTTTCTTTCGAACAAACACAAAATAAAGCAATCAAAAGTAATTATAACGCGATCAGACTGTTCATCACTAGTCAATTATTTTCCAGCACAGCGTCCTTAACGGACAGTCATACAACTGATCGGCTTCTTTACGTTTGCACCAGTACAGCACAGCATCTCTCTGTAACATGAAAGATTGCTCACTTATCTTTTGTTAATTGTCACTTTTACTTACTAAACACGAAACTGGGGAATATTGTCCTTGGATCTGACACTGATTACTTTGATATCCAATTAAGAGTTATATTACTAGAAACTAACAAAACAAGCTTTCAGCTTTTTACTACTACTACTACTACTACTACTTCTACTGCTACAACAACAACAACTGCTACTACTACTACTACTACTTCTACTACTACTACAACAACAACTACTACTACTACTACTTCTACTACTACAACACCAACAACAACAACTACTACTACTACTACTACTTCTACTACTACTACAACAACAACAACTACTACTACTACTACTACTACACATCAACGGTCATCAATTCACATCACTGGAACCTTAGCGGCTTCTTCACTTGTCTGACACTGCGAGTGGTGTACGATTCCCTTGTTGACATTTCTGGTGGCCTCCCCGAAAGCTGTGATGAAGCTACTGGTTCAGCCACCTGTGCAGGTGGCTGTAGCTCTCCTAGCTCGACTGGTGTAGACTGCTGCTCCGTTGGACTGCGGAAAGTGCGGACTGCTTGTCACGTGCCGAAAGTTCCATTCAGCCGTAAATGTCTGGAATTCAGCTGATGAGAACTGTCGCCCGTTGTCGGAAATAACTGTTTCTCGAATCCCGTGATGTGCGAAGATGTTCTTCAGTTTGTTAATGACTGAAGACGAAGTTATGTTAGGAAGGTAGGCACTATCAATGTATTGGGAATAGTAGTCAACACCAACCAGTTAGTTACGTCTCTTCAATTCACAAAAGTCAACGCCGATCCGATCGAAAGGGCGCGTCGGCAGTCGGGACAGCAACAGTGGTTCATATCGTTGCAAATGACTTTTTCCAGGCAATATCTACACCTGGACTATCTGTCCTCAATATCCTTACTCATTCCTGGCCACCATACCGACGGCACTTGGTGATACACATGTGACCGTCTTGGATTTGCTCCAGAATCTCCTTCCTCATTGAGAAAGAAATCACGATCGTATCACCTCGCAGCAAGAGTCCGTCACAGACGCTGAGTTCGTTTCTGACACCATACAGTTCTCTGGCCGCCAGCTGAACGTCTTGCTTGTACATCGGTCACCCGGTCACCGTGTACTCGATCGCCGACTTCAGGTTGACGTCTCACTGTGACTCTTTGCGTATTTGGCTCAGCTTTGTGTCAGACGCAGGCCACGATGAGAAGATCTCATTCACATAGTTTTAGATATCCTCCTGTAGAGGGCTGCTGTTCTCCACCGACAAGGGATTCGGAATAGAGTGTCGGTAACCACCATGTCCTTGCCCGGTGCGTAATCTGTTGTTACATTGTACCGCATCAATTGCATTAAGAATCGGTGACATCTCAAGGGAGTCTCGTGTAGGTATTTGGTGTTCGAGAGCGAGATGAGTGGTCTGTGGTCAGTTACTGCAGTAAACCCTTCTAGACCCACTCGAATTTGTCGCACGCCCATACCATAGCCAAACATTCCTTCTCGATCTGATCGTATCCATTTTATGTCGGAGTAAGGGTAAGCGAACTGTAGGCGATGGGTTTTAGCTCTCCATCATGGCCTTGGAGCAGTACGCCGCCCGGTCTATAACTGCTGGCATTAGCGCTGACCACGGTCTTCCTCGTCACATCGAAGAATGCAAGTGTGGGTGCTTTGGAAAGCAAGTCTTTCACTTTCTTTACTGCCGCCGATAGCGGGTAGCCCCACAACCACTGGGTGTCCTTTCGGAGGAGGTCGTTCAGTGGCTTCACCACTGTCGACAGATCAGGGAGAAATCTGCCAAGGTAGTTGTTGACCATTCCCAACCACCGTCTCAGTTTAGGAACATCTCCTGGATCTTTCATCCGACGAATTGCATCTACTTTCGAGGAGTCAGGCTTGACCCTATCCCTGCTGAAGACATGTCCAAGAAAGTTTATATCTTCCTTGCGGAATTCACAATTTTCTTTGTTCAGCATCCGTCCTATCCTTGCAAAGCGTATGAGCACTCGGTCGAGGTGCATGTCGTGCTCTTCCTTGCTGTCAGCGTGAACGAGTACATCATCAATGTAACAATCCATACCTTCAATGTCTCCAAGTATGGTCTCCATGGTTCTCTGGAACACTTCAGGAGCAAGAGAAATTCCGAGTGGCAGGCAATGGAAGAAATTGCAACCAAACGGGGTATTGAAGGTCGTCAGTTTTGCTGTCTCTTCGTCGAGAGATAAAATCTTGAGGTGGCGTCCACTTCGTGAAGAATGGTGACCCTTGCAGCTTGTGCGTGACGCCCTCTAGTGTCCGTAGTATGTAGCATTCTCGTTTTAAAGCTCTCTTCAGTCTCTTCTGATCAACACAGATTCACACTTCTCCCCCTCGTTTCATCACTGGTACCTTCGATGCACACCAATCAGTTGGTTCTGTAATGCGCTCGATGACACCGCTCTTCTTCATGCGATGGAGTTCCCGCTCCACCTACGGCAGAAGAGGAAGTGGGATCCGCCTCGCCGTTGATATACTGTAGGGTGTTGCATTGTCCCTCAGCCTTATCTTGATGGGATCGCACTGTACTGTATCTCCAACTTCACCGAAAGCAAGGTCATGTACGTCGTCAAGCCTTTTCACTGGGTTCAGACGTATGGCTGTGTCCCTGCTGAGGAGAGTATCACAGTCATTGATCAGAACGAACATCCTTCACGAGAGAGTCTGATGCTCATTCGCAACACTTGCTATGATCGTTCCAATGTGAGGAAGTGCACCTCCAGGGCTATGAAGGATAGCACCTGACTGATTCAGCTTCCGCTTGGGTTGAAGGGTGCTGTACACTCTATTGGAGATAACTGAGCCATAAGCAACTGTGTCGATCTTGAAATTGACAGACGATCCGTTTATGGTGAGGTTGATGTGTCACGGTGGTTCTTCACCATGCTGGTTGATGTTGTCCAACAAGTATGTAGATGTAGGACTGGTAATAGCAAGCTGCATCTCGCTTACTTCTCGAACTTGGTTCGCGTTGACCTTGGCTGTTGTGCGACACACACGCTCAAAGTGGTTCATGTTGCCGCAAGTTCTGCATTCCTTGCCTCTGGCCGGGCACGCTGCTCCTTTGTTGTGGTGACGTCCACAATGAGTATAGGCATTATATTCCCTTCCTCTCTTGTGAGTAAAGTTTTTGTTTCCTGCTTCACCTTTGTGCCACTTTGTGAGTGACCACTACCAGGTGCGGTGAGCGACGAAATCAACATTGGTATTACTAACACCGGTGTGCCGTTGCTCACTCAATTAAGATTTCACCATTTCTGACTGTCGTGCTTGCTATACTGTTCGCTTCAGGGTAAGCTGAAACTTCTCTGACAGTTCACAGTCACGCACACCCAAGACCAGTCTATTCCGGATGCTTTCATCTCTGTTCGGGAAGTCGGCATGTTCCGAAAGTTCGTACTTTTTACGAATGTACGTTTATATGTTTTCTTCCGGCAGCCGAGTTCTCGAGTAGAATAAAGCGCATTGATGTAGAATATTCATTCTGGGAACGAAATATTCATCCAACTCCGTCAGTACTTGAGCGAGCGTTGAGTTATCATCTACGTCGGTGAACGTCGTGTAGATTTTCTCGGCTTCCGGCCCCATTGCGTAAAGGAGACTACTTACTCGAACTGCAGCTGCCTCTTCCTTATTCAGTCTCGCCGCCAAAGTATATCGCGAAAATCTCTGACACCACGCCGGCCAACCTGTCGGCTTCATCAAGTCAAATTGTTCCGGCCTTTTAAATGCCATCTTCAACTATGTCTGTGTGAATCACTAATCCCACTGCAGTGCCACCACGCGTCGTTTATGGTTTTTAACGGGAAGGGCAACACAACAAACATCGAAGCAGGCAAAGCCATCTTTTCATCTCGCGCTCCTCCACAAGGATCCATTATTATTTCACGAATAGTAAATGGGTACAATTACACTTCGAATGCATTAATTGAAATAAAAACGGGTTGAAAGTGCTGCGAAACTGCGTACCTTTTCGAAAGGGCAAAAAAATCACAAAATGGACCCCCTTCTAAAAACCTTAATCCACCCTTGTTTACTATCCAGAGTTCCGCAATTTAAAAAAGCAAATATAATCAATTAAGCTTTTTACTACTACTACTTCTACTACTACAACAACAACTACTACTACTACTACACATCAACGGTCATCAATTCACATCACTGGAACCTTAGCGGCTTCTTCACTTGTCTGCCAGTGCGAGTGGTGTACGGTTCTCTTGTTGACATTTCTGGTGGCCTCCCCGAAAGCTGTGGTGAAGCTACTGGTTCAGCCATCTGTACAGGTGGCTGTAGCTGTCCAAGCTCGATTGGTGTAGACTGCTGCTCCGTTGGACTGCGGAAAGCGCGGTCTGCTTGTCATGTGCCGAATGTTCCATTCAGCTGAAAATGTCTGGAATTCAGCTGATGAGAACTGTTGCCTGTTGTCGGAAACAACTATTTCTGGAATCCCGTGATGTGCTAAGATATTATTCAGTTTGTTAATGACTGAAGACGAAGTGATGTTAGGAAGGTAGGCACTATCAATGTATTGGGAATAGTAGTCAACACCAACCAGTTAGTTACGTCCTATCAATTCACACAAGTCAACGCCGATCCGTTCGAAAGGGCGCGTCGGCAGTCGGGACAGCAACAATTCATGTCGTTGCAAGGCAATATCTACACCTGGACTATCTGTCCTCAATATCTTTACTCATCCCCGGCCACCATACCGAAGGCACTTGGTGATACACATGTGACCATCGTGGATTCGCTCCAGAATCGCCTTCCTCGTTGAGAAATGAATCACGATCCTATCACCTCGCAGCAATAATCCGTCACAGACGCCGAGTTCGTTTCTGACACCGTACAGTTCTCTGGCCGCCAGCTGAACGCCTTGCTTGTACATCGGTCACCCGGTCACCGTGTACTCGATCGCCGACTTCATTTTGACGTCTTACTGTGACTCTTTGCGTATTTGGCTCAGCTTTGTGTCAGACGCAGGCCACGATGAGATGATCTAATTCACATAGTTTTGGATATCCTCCTGTAGAGAGCTGCTGTTCTTCACCGACAGGGGGATTCGGAATAGAGTGTCGGCAACCACCATGTCCTTGCCCGGTGCGTAATCTTCTGTTATATTGTACAGCATCAATTGCATTAAGAATCGGTGACATCTCAAGGGAGTCTCATGTAGGTATTTGGTGTGGTCTGTGGTCAGTTACTGCAGTAAACGTCTCTAGACCCACTCGAATTTGTCGCACTCACATACCATAGCTAAACATTCCTTCTCGATATGAGCGTATCCATTTTCTGTCGGAGTAAGGGTGAGCGAACTGTAGGCGACGGGTTTTAGCTCTCCATCATGTTATTGGAGCAGTACGCCGCCCGGTCCATAACTGCTGGCATCAGCGCTAACCACGGTCTTCCTCGTCACATCGAAGAATGCAAGTGTGGGTGCTTTGGAAAGCAACTCTTTCACTTTCTTTACTGCCACCGATAGCGGGTAGCCCCACAACCACTGGGTGTCCTTTCGGGGGAGGTCGTTCAGTGGTTTCACCACTGTCGACAGATCAGGGAGAAATCTGCCAAGGTAGTTGACCATTCCCAACCACCGTCTCAGTTCAGGAACATCTCTTGAATCTTTCATCCGTCAAATTGCATCTAGTTTCGAGGAGTCATGCTTGACCCCATCCCTGCTGAAGACATGTCCAAGAAAGTTTATATCTTCCTTGCGGAATTCACACGTTTCTTTGTTCAGCATCCGTCTTATCCTTGCAAAGCGTATGAGCACTCGGTCGAGGTGCATGTCGTGCTCTTCCATGCTGTCAGCGTGAACGAGTACATCATCAATGTAACAATCCACACCTTCAATGTCTCCAAGTATGGTCTCCATGGTTCTCTGGAACACTTCAGGAGCAAGAGAAATTCAAGTGGCAGGCGGTGGAATGAATTGCAACCAAACGGGTTAATGAAGGTCGTCAGTCTTGCTGTCTCTTCGTCGAGAGATAACTGTCAAAATCTTGAGGTGGCGTCCACTTCGTGATGACTGGTGAACGTCCTCTAGTGTCCTTAGTATGTAGTGTTCTCGCTTTACCGCTCTCTTCAGTCTCTTAAGATCAACACAGATTCACATTTCTCCCCCTCGTTTCATCACTGGTACCATCGATGCACACCAATCAGTTGGTTTTGTAATGCGCTCGATGACGCCGCTCTTCTCCATGCGATGGAGTTCCCGCTCCACTTACGGCAGAATAGGACGTGGGATCCGCCTCAACGTTGACATACGGTAGGGTGTTGCATTGTCCCTCAGTCTTATCTTGATGGGATCGCACTGTACTGTATCGCCAACTTCACCGAAAGCAAGGTCATGTACGTCGTCAAGCCTTTTCACTCGGTCCAGACGTATGGCTGTGTCCCTGCTGAGGAGAGTATCACACTCATTGATCAGAACGAACATCCTTCACGAGAGAGTCTGATGCTCATTCGCAACACTTGCTATGATCGTTCCAATGTGAGGAAGTGCACCTCCAGGGCTATGAAGGATAGCATCTGACTGCTTCAGCTTCGGCTTCGGTCGGAGGCTGCTGCACACTCTATTGGAGATAACTGAGACATCAGCCCCGGTGTCGATCTTGAAATTGACAGAAGATCCGTTGATGGTGAGGTTGATGTGTCACGGTGGTTCTTCACCATGCTGGTTGATGCTGTCCAAGAAGTATGTTGATGTGGGACAGGTAGTAGGCTGCATATCGCTTACTTCTCGAACTTGGTTCGCGTTGACCTTGGCTGTTTCGCGACACACACGCTCAAAGTGGTTCATTTTGCCGCAAGCTCTGCATTTCTTGCTTCTGGCCGGGCACGCTGCTTCTCTGCTGTGGTGACGTCCACAATGAGTACAGGCATTATATTCCCTTCCTCTCTTGTGAGAAAAGTTTTTGTTTCCTGCTTCACCTTTGTGCCACTTTGTGAGTGACCACTACCAGGTGCGGTGAGCGACGAAATCAACATTGGTATTACTAACACCGGTGTGTTGTTGCTCACTGAATTGAGATTTCACAATTTCTGACTGTCGTGCTTGGTATATTGCTCGCTTCGGGGTAAGCTGCAACTTCTCTGACAGTTCACAATCACGCACACCCAAGATCAGTCTATCCCGGATGCTTTCATCTCTGTTTGGGAAGTCAGCATGTTCAGAAAGTTCGTACTTTTTACGAATGTACGTTTCAGCCGAGTTCGCGAGTAGAATAAAGCGCGTTCATGTAGAATATTCATTCTGGGAACGAAATATTCATCCAACTCCGTCAGTACTCGAGCGAGCGTTGAGTTATCATCTACGTCGGTGAACGTCGAGTATATTTTCTCGGCTTCCGGCCCCATTGCGTAAAGGAGACTACTTACTCGGACTGCAGCTGCCTCTTCCTTATTCAGTTTCGCCGCCAAAGTATATTGCGAAAATCTCTGACACCACGCCGGCCAACCTGTCAGCTTCATCAAGTCAAATTGTTCCGGCCTTTTAAATGTCATCTTCAACTATGTCTGTGTGAATCACTAATCCCACTGCAGTGCCACCATGCGTCGTTTATGGTTTTTAATGGGAAGGGCAACACAACAAACATCGAAGCAGACGAAGCCATCTTTTCATCTTTCATCTCGCGCTCCTGCCCATTTTCAAGAATCCATTATTATTTCACGAATAGTAATAACATCATGACATCACATAAATGGGTACAATTACACTTCGAATGCATTAATTGAAATAAAAACGGGTTGAAAGTGCTGCGAAACTGCGTACCTTTTCGAAAGTGCCAAAAAGTTTTTAAAAAATTGACCCCCTTCTAAAAACCTTTCAATATAATCAGTTAAGCTTCCTGTGTTTATGTTTACGTCATCCATATACGTGACCATTGTGTGTTCAGGTGGAGATGCGAGCGTTGATCTTCTGCACCCTGGGCGGCGTCATAGGAGCAGTGGCCGGCTTCCACTTGGTCGACCCGTATCTCGCACCGGCCCAGAAGAAGATGATCTTCGTCAGCATATATTTCTCATTCGCCTTTGCTCTTTTCCTGCTCAACCGATACCATGACCGCAAGACATTCCTATCTATACCGAATATAAACGTGCCGAAGGTGTGTGTAGAGAAGACATGGCGATGTTACATGTATGTGTATGGTCGACCAGATTGTTGTTCCAAAAATCGGCATGCACGTGACACCTCTTACAAACATCGTATAAAATGAAATTATTGTCTTTGTTATGAAAGAGTTGAGTAAGATCACAAATACAGAGCATCATTGACGTTACTCTGAGCTGTAATTTTTACAAACTTACATGCAGATATCGCATTGGTTTATTTGAGCACTTTGAAAACGAGCGAGCTTCTTAAGGGATGGTCTCTTGAAGTCCAACGCCTCTTGACTCACGGGTAGACCTGAACCGAATTACTTCCAGCCCAGACACGCCGTCTCTGTTGTAGCTGGGAGCGCTCATCCTGACTGGCGTGTGTGGCGGTGTACTCACGTCGTTCGCTGGCTGTGGACTCGACATATGCTGCTACAGCATCCTCACTCTGCTGTTCCGTGTGTCTGAGAAGGTGGCGACACCAACGGCCGTCACGTTAATGGGCATCAACAGCGTGTTCAGCTCCTACTGGCGCACCTTCGTCATGCACGAGACGTCGACCGACGCCTTGCTCTATGTCGTCGTCTGCATCCCCATCGTCGTCATCGGAGCCCCCTTCGGCTCTCTGATCGGCAGTCACTTCCACAGGTAGGGGCTGTACAGGCGAAGTCTACACACACGCACGGACACGCTCAATTGTACTCACACACACATGCACACACAAATGCGTGCGCGCACACACACACACATGCATGCACGCTCACGCACGTACGCACACGCGCACATACGCACCAACGCACACACATACACACACACACACACACACTTATTGACGTGGCAGCAACATAAGCATAAGTAGCTGGCCCTATCTATGATTTTGATATTACCGATTACTGTTTGATATACCTAAACAAAACAACGAATCATTGTGCACCAAATGATCATCATGATGATGGTGAAGATGTTAGTTATTGACATACATATAATAATAACTATAATAATGCCAATTATTACATATCTTGAGGACGTTGTTATCATCAAGTCTCTGTGTCGACAGACTTGTGCTTGCGGCCGTGATCTACACGATAGACGTGGTAGCTCTGGCGAGCGCCTTCTTCATCGTCAAACTCAACGCGACGCTGGTTGTGATGACAGTCGTCATCATCGTCATCGGGTTCGGTGTCTTCATGCTCCTCGCCTACCAAGGCGGCCGCATGCTGAAGGCCCTCGAAGACTCCACAGAGGAGGACGGACCGGACGAGGAGAGGGGCTCCGTGAACCACGCTCTCAGTGACGTTGCGAGCTCCGACACAGACCGTCGTGCAGCGTCGTCTCAAGGCGACGATAAACCGTGTGAAGTCTTACAGTGACAGTGCGATCAGTGGGGGATTGAGAGCTAGGCGATTCCCGTGCCGAACTCCTCCCCGATCAGCAACATGTCGAGCTCATCGAATAACGACAAAACAACCACAGCCCAATGAAGTCAGTGTATTCTGGAGAGTATAATTTGAAAATGAACCTGCAAGTACTACCAACTAACATGCAAGGTGTACTGCTCACTAACATGCAAGTTGTACTGCTCACTAACATGCAAGGTGTACTGCCCACTAATCTGCAATGTGAACTGCCCACTAAACTGCAAGGTATACTATCCACTAACATACGATGTATACTGCCCACTAACATGCAAGGTGTACTGCCCACTAACCTGCATTGTATACTGCCCATTAACCTGCAAGGTATACTGCCCACTAACCTGCAATGTGTACTGCACATTAACCTGCAAAGTGTACTGCCCACTAACCTGCAATGTATACTGCCCACTAACCTGCAAGGTGTACTGCCCACTAACCTGCAATGTATACTGCCCATTAACCTGCAAGGTATAATGCCCACTAACCTGCAATGTATACTGCCCATTAACCTGCAAGGTATACTGCCCACTAACCTTCAATGTATACTGCCCACTAACATGCGAGGTGTACTGCCCACTAACCTGCAATGTATACTGCCCACTAACATGCAAGGTGTACTGCCCACTAACCTACAAGGTATACCGCCAACTAACCTGTAAGGCGTTTTGCTCACTAACCTGCAAGGTATAGTGCCCGTTAACCTGCAAGGTGTACTGTCCAGGTTAGTGGGCAGTATACCTTGCATGTTAGTTGGTAGTATACATTGCATATTAGTGGGCGGTACACCTTGCGTGTTAGTGGGAAGTACACCTTGCAGGTTAGTGGGAAGTATACCTTGCATGTTAGTTGGTAGTATACATTGCAGGTTACTGTGCAGTTCACCTTGCAGGTTAGTGGGCAGTATATCTTTCAGGTTAGTGGACAATATACATTGCCGGTTAATGAGCAGTATATCTAGCAGGTTAGTGGGCAGTATACCTTGCAGGTTAGTGGGCAGTATATCTTTCAGGTTAGTGGGCAATATACATTGCCGGTTAGTGGGCAGTATATCTAGCAGGTTAGTGGGCAGTATACCTTGCAGGTTAGTGGGCAGTACACCTTGCAGGTTAGTGGGAAGTATACCTTGCATGTTAGTGGGCAGTACACCTTGCAGATTAGTGGGCAGTATACCTTGCATGTTAGTTAGTAATATACATTGCAGGTTACTGTGCATTTCACCTTGTGGGTTAGTGGGCAGTATACATTGCAGGTTAGTGGGCAGTATACATTGCAGGTTAGTGGGCAGTACGCCTTATAAGTTAGGGGGCAGTATACATTGCAGGTTAGTGGGCAGTACACCTTGTAGGTTAGTGGGCAGTAAACACTGTAGGTTAGTGGGCAGTATACCGTGCAGGTTAGCGGGCAGTATACCTTGCAGGTTAGTGGGCAATATACATTGCAGGTTAATGGGCAGTATACATTGCAGGTTAGTGGGCAGTATACATTGCAGGTTAGCGGGCAGTATACCTTGCAGGTTAGTGGGCAGTATACATTGCAGGTTAGCGGGCAGTATACCTTGCAGGTTAATGGGCAGTATACATTGCAGGTTAGTGGGCAGTATACATTGCAGGTTAGCGGGCAGTATACCTTGCAGGTTAGTGGGCAGTATACATTGCAGGTTAGTGGGCAGTATACATTGCAGGTTAGCGGGCAGTATACCTTGCAGGTTAGTGGGCAGTATACATTGCAGGTTAGTGGGCAGTATACATTGCAGGTTAGTGGGCAGTATACATTGCAGGTTAGTGGGCAGTATACCTTCCATGTTAGTGGGCAGTATACTTTGCAGTATATACTCTTGTTGGGTTTGTTGAATTAAAAAAATTGTTGTTTGACAGTTGACAAAAAAGTATTTCATATCAGCCTTTTGTTGCTCGACATCTTGTTATGATAATAGTGGTTAGTTGCGTAAGTACATCAAATAATAAACCGTCATCCGCTACTGTCAACGACATCTGGTTTTGATTAGGTCACCAAATACACACTGTGTTGTTGGTGTATAAGCCAAATGTATGCATATATTTTTAACATGACTCCTGCAATATTGTGTTCTTACAGGATTTATTAAAATTCCTAGCGTTTTCTCTATGATATAGGAATGTAGTTATTTCAATATTAATTACTTGTGATATGAAAGTAACGAAAAACTTGAAAAAAGTATGTTGTTCGTTTTTCATACATGTTATACGCCATAAGAGGCGGTCATTAGCCGTCCACCACTCCTTCTTTCTTACACGCACACGCACGCATGCACTAAAACAGAAGGTATTATATCCTATTAGAGTTAGTCATTAAAACATTAATGTATGGTGTTCGTTTTTCATACATGTTCTATCGACCCGATAAGAGGTGGTCATTAGCTGTCCACCCTTACACGCACGCAGACATGCGCACGCACGTAGCGTTTTGTTGCTCGATATCTGGTTATGATAATAGTGGTTAGTTGCGTAAGAACAACAACGAATGGATAATGATTGTTGGTGATTTGTTAAACTGATCACAGAATTGTTCGATCTTTGAAGTGTGGTAACGCTTATCAACATCAAGCTTCGATATTAGTGGCACTACCGCCACGTTAATGTATCTATGTGACTGTTAATAAAATGTCGTTCGCTACTGTCAACAACATCTGGTTTTGATTAGGTCACCAAGTACACACCGTGTTTTGAAGTATAAGCTAAGTGTAAGCACATATTTTTAACATGACTCCTACTATAGAAAATTCTAGAAAAAGAGCGGGACCATAGCAAACATTTCTAACTACTGATTGGTCAATTTCATGCCAGTAAAAATATCTTAGTTACCCCTTAATTACCCCTAAATACCTTTAGTTACCCCTTAATTACCCCTAATTACCTCTTAATTATCCTTAAATAACTTTAAATACCCTTAATTACCCCTTCAATACTCCAACTTACCTCTTAGTTACCCCGACTTTCCCATAATTACCCACAACGCACACACCAAGATGAACTTTGGACCTGTTGTTGCGCAAGAGAGTCGAGGTTGCAACATATTTAATTGTGTAACGGTTAATAAGTGTCAACAAAGAAAACTGTATAACTGTTGGTCATGTGTTGAATTAAAAAAAAATGTCGTTTGACAGTTGGTAAGAACAAAATATTTCATATCAACGTTCTGTTGCTCTATATCTGGTTGTGATAATAGTAGTTAGTTGCACGAGAACATCAAAGAATTGTTCAATCTTTGAAGTGTGGTAACGCTTATCGACATCATCTTTGATCTTAGTGGCAGTACCGCCGTGTTAATTGACATCTGTTACTGATAATATGCCGTTGTTCACTACTGTCAACAACTTTCCTGATAATAAACCGTCGTTCGCTACTGTCAACAACATCTGGTTTTGATTAGGTCACCAAGTACACACTATGTTTTGGTGTATAAGCTAAATATAAGCACATATTTTTAACATGACTTCTACTATAGACAATTCTAGAAAAAGAGCGGGACCATAGCAGACATTTCTAACTACTCGTCGCTGATTGGTCAATTTCATGCCATTAAAAATATCTTAGTTACCTCTTAATTACCCCTAAATACCCTTAGTTACCCCTTAATTACCCCTAATTACCTCTTAATTATCCTTAAATAAACTGAAATACCCTTAAATACCCAGAATTAAATTATGAGAGAGAAGATGCTGAAAAGTGAGTTATATTTGTATAATTAATAAAGTTTATTAAAGTTCAATAATTTATTCATTGATAATAATTAGGGAAAAGTCATATTCTTTAAGAAATATATATATATATATCAGTTATAGAAGACTGATTGGTTGGCTGTATGTTTTCAAAGTCTGTATAAGGCACACATTAAAAAATGTGCGCTCGCACACGCATGGTAATGAAAACCAGATGTGATGACTAAGGCTTCGAATAACTATATTGTCTGAAAGGGCGTCTCATACACTTACAAAAATCGAGTGTGTGCACTCACACACTCGATTATAAAAAGAAGATGTTGAATAAAAGTTATGTAGTAATCTCTTTGTTGTCTAGAAAGTGTTTCGTGGAATGAAGTGTTAGGATAGTGCTTCACTATTAACTATTCACTCCTTTTCCCTTACACAGAACTACTGACGCAACATTTGTTTTTTTATAATTACTTCATGGTACAGCTTGCTTCTTGCAATGTTTTGCAGTTTATGTTCTCGTTGCTTTCCTTATAATGCAAATTAATTATAATGTGTGTCTTTCCTTCGATTAATCAATACTTATTTCCACAAATGCATTAAATACTTTTTACACATACCTTCGTGTTAACATAATTTATAATGCGATATAATTACTTGCAGTGGATTCCATTTAAATTCAATTAATTAATTATCGCAGACATAATCCAAATTCCAATTAGCTGGTCGCTTTGTTTTATTCCGTCTTGCTAATTTTATTCTGATTACTATTGTCATTATATCATACCAATGGGAAGACCGGTCCGGATACGTCCGGTCACGACACGTATCATTCATATTGTTTTTTTTATACATTTTTTATTTGTTTATTATTATTGTTGCACAGACATGTATTTCTTGCATGATGACAGATATGGTGACATGTATTTCTTGCATGATGACAGATATGGTGACATGTATTTCTTGCATGATGACAGATATGGTGACATGTATTTCTTGCATGATGACAGATATGATGACATGCTACACAGCATTGAGTATACTAACTTCGCATGACTAGGGTAAAACAAGGCAGTGGACAGTCGGTTGTTCTGCTATATGTTTCAAATATAATTTCTCATTTAAAGAATGCTAGCTAACGAATCATTTCCCTGGTTTCAACGAGGTACTAATGTGAATTCTCTATTTAATATACTACATGTAAATGAGGCTGCTGATGAAGATTGTCAACCAATACGTCATTCGACATTATTATGATCTTGACAATGTTAAACTACTAGCAGAAACAAATAACGAACGGTTTAGTATACCTAGCTCAAACATAGATTCTATTAATACAAAATTCAGCGAAATGGAAGCCTTCTTATAGGAACCTAACCATATGAAATTTTAATTAAGCGCAATATGCTTTCAGGGAAGCTGGCTCTCAGATAATGATGATCTCTCACACCTACAAATCGAGGGATATCATTTCATTACACAAGGCAAAACATGTAGCACTAAAGGCGGGCTACTCATTTATTTAAGCACAAATACAATTTAAAAATTATTTTGTCTCTAAATCAGTTTCAACATTGGGAAAGACAATTTATCAACATAAGTTGAGGTGGGCTCTTAAAAGATATTATAATTGGAAATATTTACCGACCACCAAGAGACCTCAGTGAAAATTATCAACAGTTTTTTAGCGAATTCACACCAATTATCTCATCGTTTGACAAATCAAAATCCGACATCATTATTGCCGGTGATTTTAATATAAACCTTCTTAAAATAAATTCACGAAAGAGGTTTTTGGTGATTGTTTTGATGTATTAATATCTTATAGCTTTTACCCCCACAGTACACACCCTACAGGATTTTCAAATAATAATGGAACACTAATAGATAACTTGTTTTGTAAATTAACCGATCCTGCAATAACACCAAAATCAGGCATTTTAACGAAACAATTATCGGACCATCAAACATATTTTACCTTTCTAAACAAAGTTCCCCACAAAGAACCACTACCTAAATATGTTAAAATTAACAACAAAATCAAGAAGCAATTTCCAAATTCATAAATGAAATCACCCCACCAGATGTTTATAATAAACTTGATCAATCGCCTTTTGCTAATCCAAACAAAACTATAACATTTTACATGAATTAATCAAATGCGCAAAAAACAAGCACATGTCATATAGAATAGTTAAGTTCAAAAAATACAAGCACAAAAAATCAACATGGATTACATTCGGCCTGCTCAAATCAATACGAAAAAGAAACAAATGATATAAGAAACTCAAAATGATCTTGCCTGATTCACCTGAAAATTTTGCAATTCGGACTAACCTGATAACGTATAATAGCATACTTAAAAAAGTATACGAACAGCCAAACAACTGCATTATGAATCTTCTTGTAATAAATACAAAAATAATATTAAAAACAATTGGGAAACTATAAGCGATATTCTGTCCAGAACACGAGAAAAGAAAACTTTCCATAAATCGTTTATATATAATGACGAAATTATAATAAACAAAACGATTATTGCAAACACATTTAATACATTTTTCACCAATATTGGCTCAAATATAACCAAACAAATCCACAATCCTACTAACAGAAATTACAGATATTATCTGAACGAGCAGTATAGTAATTCACTTAATTTAAAAGTATTGACGAAGAAACTATATCTAAAACAATAGCTAATATGCAACCAAAAACAAATTGTGGGTATGACGGTATTTCGTCACGATTACTAACATTAGCTAAACCAGCGGTGATATCATTAACATTAATTACAAATCAAATATTAGCTACAGGTATCTTCCCTGATAACCTTAAAATCGCTAAAGTAATTCCAATCTTTAAAAAGGGTGACAATACCCAATTCAGCAATTATAGACCAATATCACTATTACCAGCTATATCAAAAATAGTTGAAAAGATAATTTACAACCAGCTAGATTCCTTTTTCAAAAGGCAAAATATCTTGTTCGAAAACCAATAGGGATTTAGAACGGAACATAGCACTGAATTTGCTGCTCTTGAATTAACTGATAGGATAATAACACACATGGATAGAAATTAAATTCCTATAAATATTTACCTAGACCTTTCAAAAGCTTTTGATACCCTGGATCATAAGATATTACTAAACAAATTAGACAATTATGGCGTAAAAGGAGTAGCATTAAGTTTATTTAGAAATTACTTAACAGATAGAAAAGAGTATGTTGAAATAGAGCATGTAAAATCAGAAATGCATATTTCAACTGGCGTACCTCAAGGCTCAATTGTAGGCCCTCTCTTGTTTATTGTATACATTAATGATTTTGCCAAGGCCAGCCAAAAGTTTACTTTATACTGTATGAGGATGATACCACCCTGTCAGGTACTCTTTACTCATTTTCAACATATGAACAAAATGGAAACGTAGACGTTGCTATAAATAGAGAACTGGGAAATTTGTGAATAGCTAACACTTAACAAATTATCTCTAAACTTAAGTAAAACTAAGTACATGCTTTTCAAAACAGCCAGAAGAAAAACTTTGTCTTTCCCATTATTAATCATAGATAACACTACTATTAATAGAGTGGCAGAAATAAATGTTCTTGGACTAACTTTTAATGAACAATTTAACTAGAAAAATCACATTGACAACATTTTAAATAGGGTTTCAAGGATGTTAGGTGTATTGAATAGACTAAAACAGTTATTACCTCTTAATATAAAAATTATATTGTACAATACACTGATACTGCCACACTTAAACTACGGCGTTACCGCTTGGAGTTACAAATGTGACAGAATTCAGAAACTTCAAAAGAAACTTGTCCGAATTATTAGTGTAAGCAAATATAATGCTCACACTGAACCACTGTTTAAAAGTCTCAAATTATTAAAAGTAGAACACATATTGAAATCACAAGAACTAAAACTATATTATAAATTAGTACATAACAAACTTCCTGTTTACCCCTTCAAAATTTACCGCTTCATCAAAACAATAGCATTCACAATTTCAACACACGTGGGCAATATAATATACACACAATCAGGGTACAACACGAATTTGCGAAACAAAGCCTCAGATACACCTTGTCACATACTATCAATAATGCACCTGATTCAATAAAATACTTACTTCTGTGTGTGGAGTAGAAGTGTATTGGCGTCTACAGACAGCCTTCCAGTGATTAACTTTACCACATGCGTCACACCTGCTCCCTAGGGCTGGACATCGACCATTCACTGGGTGTCGGCGACCACACTTGCTACACGTTTGCTGGCTCTCCGCCCCGGCCCCACTCTCGTGATGTCTGTTGTCACGTGGTTGCCAATGCCTACTGTGTCGACCAATGTGATTAACAGAAGCTTCACCTGAGAATTGTTGCATATTAGCAATGGTCGTTTCGTGTGTCCTAGCAATGTCCATGGCCGCTATCAATGTAAGCTTGTCATCTCGACTGAGCAGTTTCTCCTGAATTTTGTGATGTCTGACTCCGATTATGAGTTGTTCTACTAGACGTTCCTCGGTTTCAATTTCATCCCGGAATTGACATTTCTTTGCCTGCGTCTTGCAGCGTGTCATATATTCGTCCACGGACTCCGTCGCCGTCTGGCGGTATTTCTGCAAATTGAATCTATTTAATCGGAAGTTTGACATTGGCTCGATGAGTGCTTTAAATCTTCCCCAGATTACATCCGGCTTCTTCCTGTCTGCGTCTGTCAGATTCCATGTATCATATATCCGCCGTCCTTCTGGTCCTATCCAGAGTAAGATGTACGTGACGCGTTTCGCGTCATCCTTGTCCGCGAATGGACCACTGAATATGAAGTAGCAATATTGTCTGAAGGCATGAAATTCGGACGGCAAGTCAGCTGCCAGCCAGTCCATGCGAGGAGGCTCAATGCCCGACAATTCGCCCATTTTTCGCCCAGTATTAGTTTATCGGCATAAGTTACAAAAAAAACAGTCACCTCACTGATTCAAGTACGTAGGTTGTTTCCTGCTGCCACCACGTCACAGTAGATATGTACTCAGGCTTTGTAGAACAACTTTAATGAACATAATCGTACAAAGTAATTACATCTGACCACTCCCCCAACTGAATAGTTCTTTCTATCTATATTTATTATCGTTACAGTAGGTAGGTAGGTTTATTTCGGAATTTTGTAATACAGAAGATAAATGAAACACAAAGCGTATACAAACTTTACAATTCCTGGTTGGCAACAGAGCCAGTAGATATACAATGTTATAACAGGAAACAATATAACTTGAATCACTGGTCACTGCCAACCACTGATAACGGTAACGTAACATTGTTGTAGATACAACGTGCAATTTATAACTACAAGCAGACAGTTAATACACTACCATAAATGATAAGTAACAGTAGTGACGTGGATGGTAGACACAAACATTAACATAATTTTTTTCTTTTTACATATATACAACACTAGTGCTAGATTGAAGAAGAACAACCCAGTAATAGCAATGTAATATGTAGTAGTATTTTCATATACCGTTTAAGACTAATCAAATAATAAAAAACACAAGAGTGATAACACATTTAATACTGCGTAGTATCTTCATAGACATAGTGTTTAAGATGTCCTTTCAAGAAAGCCGAGTGCCACAAGTGTGGAAAAGTAGGCCACATAAAATCATTCTGCCGCTCCGAACGCTCGAGCAAGACAAGCAACGCCATTGATTGCAACACTGCTTCAATGACTATCATGACCTTGTTCGCACATGACCTTTTCAATAAGCCGCGTCTGGCGCTGCTAATTAATGGTCATGAAGCCGAGTTTGAGGTCGATACGGGGCTCCAATCGCGCTCGTTGGAGAAGAATTCTGGAAGAAAATCGGTTCCCCCCGGCTCTGCAGATCAAGAGTCAGACCCTGCGGCTACGGCCAGCGTCAGATCAGCGTGAGAGGTGAATGTACTGTTGACGTTCAGTACGGGTCGTCAGTGCTGCAACTACCGCTAATCATCGTCGACAGCGGTGTCTCGTTGTTTGGGCTGAATTGGATACAGGCATTCCAAGTTGACGTCAACTCGCTGCTCTACCCGACAGTGAGCACTACAGCACTATCATCAACTGACGTCAACTCGCCGCTCTACCCGACAGTGAGCACTACGGCACTATCATCAACTGACATGCACGCTGTAAAAGCAGACGACCTTGAAGTCAAGAAAGTCATTGCTGATCACCCGGACATCTTCAGTCCTGGCTTGGGTCGGTGCAACAAAACAAAAGGGCATCTGCAACTGAGAGAAGGCGTGCAGCTGAGGTTCCTGAAAGCCAGACCCGTTCCTTTCGCGCGCCTCGACGCAGTTGAGAAAAAACTGAAACGTCTGCAAGAACTAAACATCATCACAAAGGTTGATTACTCGGATTGGGCTAGCCCCATCGTTTTAGTACAAAAGCCAAATGGCAACGTGAGAATTTGCGGAGACTACAGAGCAACAGTCAATCCGTGTCTACATGTACAGCAACACCTAATTCCCAGAATTGAGGAACTGTTCGCAAAGTTGCAAAGGGGTACTCACTTCAGCAAGCTGGATATGCGAGATGCATATTTACAGGTCGAGCTGGATGACGAGTCAAAAAAAATTGCTCGTCATCAACACACACAAGGGATTGTACCAGTACAACAGACTCTGCTTCGGTCCTTCTCCTGCGCCAGCAATTTTTCAAAAATTGGTTGACAATGTGGTTGCAGGAATCACAGGAGTCGCTGCATACTTGAACGACATCATCGTCACAGGACGGACGTCCGAAGAACATCTGTCAAACTTGAGACGTGTCCTCTCTGCACTGGATGACTACGGACTCAAGTTGCAACTCAGCAAGTGTGCGTTCTTCAAAAAAGAGGTCTCCTACCTGCGCCACATCATCTCAAAAGATGGCTTGCGAGTACCTGATGAGAGAGTTGAGGCGATCGTCCAATACCCACCTCCAGAAGACGTCAAACAACTTGAGAGTTTCATTGGAAAATGAACTACTATGGCAAGTTCATTCCAGCGTTTGCGTCTGTCTGCTCTCCACTAAACAAGCTGCGTTGCAAGGACACTCCTTGGCACTTGTAGGCTGAGTGCGCTACCGCGTTCGAGCAGCTGAAGCAAATGCTCGCAGAGAAGACACGGCTCGTGCATTTCGATCCAGTCAAACCGATCTTACTAGCCACTGATGCGTCACCGTACGGCATCGGAGCCGTAATCTCACACACACTGCCTGATGGTAGTGAAGAGTCTATCGCGTTCGCCTCCAAGACGCTCAGAAAGGCAGAGAGAGGCTACGCGCAAGTAGAAAAAGAAGCGTTGTCGATTATATACGGCGACCGGAAATTTTACCAGTATCTCAGTGGTCGTCACTTCACCATTCTAACCGACCACAAGCCACTGCTGACGATCTTTGGACCAGATAAGTCGCTTCCAGTGATGTCGCTACAGCGCTTGCAGTGATGGGCATTGCTGTTGATGGGCCATGACTATGACATTCGCTATCGCTCTTCCGCAGAGCACTGCAATGCTGATGCTCTTTCTTGACTCCCTGTCGGTCCAGATCTCGCATTTGACCACGATGAAGCCGTCAGCCAAATCACCACGGAAGTAGATGTAGAAGATCGCCCAGAACCGTTGCTGACTACACAAAGAAAGACGTTGTCTTGTCTGAGGTGCTAAGTTGCGTACGCGATGGCTGGGTTACATCTTCAAGACGAGGACAGTCGGACAATTTGCAACCATTCATAAATGCGCAAACAGAGATCTGCGAGGTACAAGGCGTACTACTACGAGACTGCCGCGTTGTTGTACCGCAGAAACTGCAAGCGAAAGTGATCGACTTGCTACACAAATCACACCGTGGCATGATTAGAATGAAAGCAATGGCCAGACTCTACGTCTGGTGGCCGAGAATAGAGAGTGCCATCGAAGAATGCTGCAAATCGTGCAACACTTGCGCCGTCACTGCACCGGCGCCACCAGCAAATCTCTCGCCCTGGCCTATACCCGACAACCATTGGGACAGAGTGCATGTCGATTTCGCAGGGCCAATTTTGGGAAGCATGTGGCTGCTGGCAATGGACGCATATTCCAAGTGGCCCAGCGTCATTCGACTTGCGAATTACCCAAAGACCAAGACAACCATCACGGCTCTTGGTGCGCTTTTCACCAGCTGGGGCCTACCAAAGACCCTCGTATCGGACAACGGTCCTCAGTTTGCGTCAAGAGAATTCGCAGACTGGTGCCGATCGAATGGCATCCTACACATGACCCCCGCGCCATTCCATCCGCCTTCAAACGGAGAGGCGAGCGCCTTGTTGGCGTGTTTAAGAGTGTGATGCAGCGTTCTGTGGGGGAGGAAGGTCTGGGAAAAGACCAAGCCGCTAGAGATTTTCTTTCTCACTGCACTACCGGAAGAACTCCTGCGGATTTTATGCTGGATCGCCAGTTTCGAAAGCCGCTATCTCTGCTCCAGCCGTTTTTACCTCACGCCGAAAAGAAGCTGCCGGAGAAACTACTACACTCGACCACGTTCGCGATCGGAGACCATGTCTTCATTCGCAACTACGGCGTGAATTGCAAGATCAAGTGGATTCCCGGTCGACTAACGTCTTCTCTGGGCACTCGCATGTTCACCGTCCAGTGTGCTGACGGGGTTCATCGTCGTCACGTCGACCAGATGCGTCACAGGGTTAAAGTCTTGCCCACGCGGGCGCAACCACCAGTCGACCAGATCCGTTTTCCACTAACTACGCGAGCTGCTACTCCACCACGATTACCGAGACGCGAGACGCCGAAAAGAGCAGTCCGACTCGAACAGTCGTCGACAGCCGAAGACGGTCGTCATCTCGCTTCTCCACTGAAACTCGTTTCTCCGCCGTGACTTGCTGCTCCCGATGTCGCGTCGCCAGTGCTTCGTTGTAGCACACGTGATCGCCATCCGCCGAGCACGTACACCCCCTAACTCGAAACTGTGGGGAAGGATTGTCGTGGTTTCGTTTCTGTTATAAAATTATTGCGGACATCCTGTCGTGTGACACTGCAGCGAGAGCAGGATGACGTGGCTATAATTGTCAGTGATATGTTGTGTTTTATTTGTCAGTAATAAATAACCAATTACGCGACACAACCATTATTTGAGCACTGCAGCTGAAGAAGACAGACATGCAGTGGTAAGTATTTAGATGAGTGTATCTATAATGGAGCTACAGTCTGTGTGTCTGGGAATGGACGTATGTTAGTATGATTGTGCTGACCCGAGAATCACTACATAACAATTGCCACAATGTTTTACACGTAATAACTGTCAGGCCTGTTTGCAATGTTACACATATATTTTATAATACGTTAACATTACACGTGTGTTTCACTTCAGTTATTTAAGATGTTGCTTAGACGTATTTTCCCAAAGGTGAAACTAAGCCGTTTGATACACAGGACAGAAGGACCAGATGGAACGCGAAAGACTACTACAGGTAAAGTACTTTCTATAGTACCTGTTTAATATTTCCCTATACCTGTACACTGTTCTACTAATATGTGAAACATCGCTGGTATGCACACAAAAGTGTACCTTACGTTCTTTATACACATCTTATATGGTCACTGTTCGTGGTGATGACGCAATTCGCATACAATTTAATGTACAGTCCTGTTAGTATGTTGATGTTACACATATCGGTGTAACTGAAATACATTCTTTGTTGCATAACTACGAAATAATTACATACAATTGCTGACCCATGTTTATCCTCTCTACATACTTGATATCGGTCAATTGAATACTATGCATACATATACTATACACACAACAAATATACATTACTACCCATAAGTACATGATGTGTGTTCCCCATGTGTGTGGCTTAGAGAAGCGGCAACCAGCGCCGTCCACCAAAGACCTGCGAGAGGTCCTCCTGCGAGAGGTCCTCCTGCGAGAGGTTCTCCTGCGAGAAGTCCTCCTGCGAGAGGTCCTCCTGCGAGAGGTCCTCCTACGCAATGGTCGGGCACCTGTCGACAATAACATGCACTGTAAAGTACGCCATGTATTCTTACCATAGATGGTGACATTTATAAAGTAAACATCAGGAACAATATCGTCCCATTAGACCAATCGGGATTCCCGATGCCATCACTGCACAGGTCATTTGTGCACTGTCAGCATTTCTCAGTGTCATCCGACTCTGTGACCGAGTGCAGGTTGGCAGTGACACACTACTCACAAGCAAATCAACAACCATGCGCGTGCACAATGATGTGCAATACATGAAGCATGTTCGCTGCCCTGTTGTGATGCCACTTCTTAACAAGGGAACATTCTGCAGACACATGTATTACGACCGAGTTCGCGCGACTTCCAAAGCTGACACACCACATATGAATAATACGTTATTTCATGATATATTGCTGTCAATTGTACATTAAAACATACATTCCATCACATGTAACATCAGTAAATCTGTTGACTGTACATATGTAACAGAAATGTTGCTTTATCAATTATATATATATATCATATATAGAACGTAAACAGACAGAACGACGCGAGCGCACGTGCTACAGATCTTCGCTGCGGTGTCGTTCTCGACACATGTTTAGCCCTTGGCTGCTGCGGTTGTTATGAAATTTCTAACCGCCAACTCGTGGTTACGGTAACGTTTCATGACGTCATCAAGACATTTGCCGGAGCATAAACCAATCAGCGAATTAAACAACTCCCGCGTTTTATGACAACGAGGATGTTACGTTATCCGTTGTAAAAATGACGTGCGACGTACTATTGTAAAATGTGACGAGGTGTCTTTCGGTCCATTTCTTCATCTTCTTCCCCTCCCATGGCATCGGGGGTCCACGACGGGGTGTTTACCGGATTTACGCAGGGCAGTCTCAACTTATAATTGCCAGTGGCCAAAAACAACACAAAACGAAACACTTTACTTTTTCGAATTACGTTTAGCGATTTAGGTATGTTTGAAGACTCTTTTTAGAGGATCTAAGGGTCTTAGGGGCTCTCGTAGGCTCCGCAGGTGGAGTCTTAGTAAACACCCCTGTCTATGTGGGAAATATTATGGAAAAGGACTAAACATAACCGTTGGAACTGTATACTGTCAGCGACAGAAAGGACATAGCTGTGGACTGACTATATATATAGTATTATGTATTGTACAACCCGCCAGTGTCATCCATCCACAATGGATGTCGTAGCACCCATTCAGCTCAAGCTTGGTATCACTGCCTATGAAGAAGTCACTACTACTTGTGTTGATTAATGTTAACATAACCTCTTTTGAAGATTTCTATACGGTGGGATGGGACGAGCACGACCTCGCATTTATCATAAATCAAAATAAAATAAAATAAATTTATTTTGCAACAACAACAACATAGCAGTATACACACACAAAACAACCATTTAAAAATAAAGTTGTGTTGCATGGTGGTCACATGGCATGTAATATGTTGTCTTCCTGTGACCCCATAAACTTATATTCGAATTATATTTACACATACGTATACAATGATTATTACGAGTGTATGATATATTCTGTATGACAATGGACTGGGGATGCGACGGAGACGGAAACGAATTATTGTAGGAAATTACTGTTAGAAAACAATGATAAGAAATTTGTGCGGATCCAAACATTAATATAAAAAGTAAACAAATATTGAATTGCACTCCGCACTTCTGGGATTTAGGCAATGCACGTGGCTAAGATAGTTGTCTAGATATTGATTAGATAATAACAATTAAATTTTTTGTCTGGATTTGACATTTTGTATCTTATAATCGAGATTATTCCATAGTTTTATAAAATGGTGTTTAGGTAATTTAGATGAAAAATGTGTTCTGGGCTTCTCTCTATATAAGAGGTTACGTTGTCTAGTAATTCTGATGTTAATGGCTAGATTCTTTTTGGTATATAATGTTTGAAGGATTTAGGCATGGTGATAATCATACATAAGTAGTGAGACATGCATCCAGCACAAACACTGAAAAACGTCTGCGAATGGAGGGTGATATATCAACACTCACAAAGAAAGCCGCTTCCACGCCTAGTCGGTCTTACGCGGAGACAGTGAAGACTGCTACGGACAAGCAGCAGAAGAAACTGACCGTGAAACCAGCACCGATCAGTCTGGAAAACATAGGAAGAAAAAAGTGGATTCTGGTAGTGTAAAACGAGCAAGTCGGCAAGCACACGAGTCACGAGAGAGTTAAGGACAGTTGGCTCGACTACTGTTGTTGACACTGCCGCACTGGTTGTTAACGATGTTGACACGCAAGGTCGCATTGATGTCAACTCGAGTGCAGGTGACTCATTCGAGATTCCTAGCTACCTTCGGCGTAAGAACGAGAGACGCATGGCTCAAAAAACAGTTACTGGAACGGCTACCGCTTCAGAAACATTCATGGCAGCCAGAAATGGTCAATCGGTTAGAGACATATTTGTATCACGGGTCTCTAAAGAAGTTAAGCCGGACGATTTAAAGTCCTATGTGGAAAGCAAGGGCTTCACTGTGTTGAATGTTAAGTGTGTGTCACATAATGAGGCTAAAAACAGCTCGTTCAAATTAACAGTACCTTTCACAGAATGTGATAAGCTGTTTGACAGCGGTGTGTGGCCAGAAGGCATCAGCATTCGTATATTCCGCTTTAAGAACGCGCGTAACACGTTCTGATTTCATTATCTTCCGACACAATCTACGTGTTTAATTTTAATATGGCTAGTAACCTTACTATTTCAAGTTATAATTGTACTGGATTTGGTCCAGGTAAGCCTGAATATGCCTCAGAGCTCATCAAAGCACATGATTTTGTTTTACTCCAGGAACATTGGTTAATGGAATCTCAGTTTCATAGGATTAAAAACATACCCTGTGATAACAATGTTAGCATTTTATCTCATGATGTTTCTGCAATAGATAATACTATGTTTTTAAATGGCAGAGGATATGGTGGATGTTCCATTTTGTGGAAAAATTCCTTGAACTGTATTGTCTCCCCAGTCATCATGAACTCTGATAGAACATGTGCAGTTAATATAACTATGCAAAGCATGTCATTATTACTTTTTAATGTGTACATGCCATGTGATACCAGATGTAATGATGATCTGTACTGCAATAGTTTGATGGAAATTATGAGTACATGTAATATAATAAACTGTTCCAATTTCATTATTGGAGGTGATATGAACACGTCTTTCAATCGTGTGTCTTCTAACTTTACGAAACATTAAAATTACATATGTGAACGTGAAACAATCAAGCCTTGTATTGATTTTGAAGGACATGATGTTTGTTATACATTTAATAGTCAAGTGGGTATGTCATTGATCATTTTCTGTTAAACAGTGCACTCTTTGACCATATGTTAGAATATTATACTATGCACGATGGTGCAAATTTATCATTTCATTCGCCACTGGTTCTTACCTTGAGTTTAGATGTTAATTATTGTTCACCTTCTTCTAGAAGGTACATATCGAGACCTAAATGGCAAGAAGCGTCAGACTGTAACTTAAGTCAGTACGGCAAGGTTTTAGAAAGAATGATTGACGAAATATCTATACCATGGCATTCTCTAGAATGCCGCGATAAGCATTGTCCATTGTGGAGCGCATTAGCACAGCGGTAAGACCTCCGGCCTTTCGACTGAGAGAACGCGGGTTCGAATCCTGTGCGGCGGTGTCGAACCATGGGCAAGTTCGTTTACTCTACATTGCTTCAGTTCACTCAGCTGTACGAATGAGTACCTGGCTATGGACAGTGGTGGATATTTGTGTACGAATAGTCTTCGCACATTATTTGCAGCGTGGTTGAATGCTTCCCAGAGAAGTCGAGATGGTGTTCGATTGAACAGGTCTGCCAGGGAGTAAAATGTAAAGCGCTTTGAGCAGTCCTGAGGACTGGATATTGCGCTATATAAGAACTTACCTTTACTTTTACTTTTGTCCTAACAGGTTAACGCATTGTCATGATATTCAGATATTTCATGATTCAATAATGGATTGTTGTATAAGAGCTTGTCACAACTCCATTCCACCTACTTCAAAACAGGGAAATTCGAAGGTAATAGCGGGTTGGAATGAGCACGTTAAACCACACAGAGAAGCGTCAATGTTTTGGCATAATGTATGGAAAGATTGTGGCTCTCCTCGCAATGCTGCTATTGCTGATGTCATGCGTAGATCTCGCTCTTAATATCACAGAGCAGTTCGTTTTGTTAAATCAAAATAATGTTAAAAAAGAAAGTATGGCGACAGCTTTACTTGGAAATAAAAATAGGGACTTCTGGAAAGAAGTAAGTAAAGTTACAAAGAACAATAATATGCTACCCAATATGGTTGAAGAAGTGACAGGAGACGAAAATATTTCTAAACACTTTGCTATTAAGTATGAGGACTTATATATATCTGCTAATTTTTGGTTTTGTAATATAAACGTAAAACGTCAATTATATATGTCGTACTGTACATCTTTCTATGGTGTATGTCTGTGGAACTTACAAAACAAACATCTTGATATGTTTTATACTGCGTGGCGCAAAGGTATCAGAAAACTGTTTAATCTACCAGTTTGCACGCATTGTAATATGGTGCCACTTTTAGCAGACTGTTTACCGATTCAAATTATGAATCGAATGGTACGATTTATGCAGAGTTGCTTGAAATGCAGTAAATCCAGTTTGGAAATGCTCTCTCATCTAGCCCCCCTTCCAGGTAGTGGGTCATACATGTCTAACAGTTTTAACTATATCATGTCCAAATTCAAACTTGAAGCCATGACATTCTTTCGAATGAAGTCTAATCAGTTTTATGGTATGACTCAAGACCACTACCAGGAGGGGCTGGATGATGAACTAATATGTAGAATCTCATTTGCAAAAGATGTATTACATAATATAGATAATGCGAGTAGCTCTTCTTTTTTAGCCATTGACGAGCTGCGCTCATTGCTTACTGTTTTGTGTACGCAGTAACTTATATACATTGATTTAGTCGAATTGTACCATTTTTAGTACGAATAAATGTATTATTATTATTGTTACCTGATTTGAAGACGGGAATGACTTTTGCAGTTTTAAGTTTTCAGGAACAATTCCCGTGACAAAGGATTGGTTTAGTATATGCTCAAGCGGAGTGGCTACTTCATGTATGGTCGCTTGTAGTAGTTTAGTGGATAGACCGTCGAAACCTTTAGTGCTTTTTGTTTTAAATTTTCATACATTATTTCTATTTCTGTTGTCTGCGTTAGTTGCATGAAAAAAATTACGGGATAGTTTCCTCTTATGTGTCTTTCAAAATGCTTAATAGGAAGAGCTTCCAACGAAGATTCCAACGAAAAAATTATTAAATTCTTCTGTAATTTGTTTTAAATTTGTATTCTCTTGTCCGTTTATGATAACGGTTTCAGGTAGTTTGAGGAATTCTTTTTGTTTATGTATTGTTTGTCGTAGTACAGCCCATGTTTCTTTGATATTGTGCTTACGTTCTTCTAGCAGTTCTGTATAATAAGCACTTTTTGCTGCTCGTCTAATCTTATTAAAGACTCTACAATATTCTCTGTACTTGTTGATTATTTCTGGATTATGTCTGTTTAATTTCTTTCGAAGTAACTTTGCTTTATTTAGAGATGAAGTCAATATGCCTGAAGTAATCCATGGGTCTCGTTTAATGTATTTTTTCTTAACGTTCACATATTTAATTGGACAAGACATTTCGAAAAGTGATTTGTATATTATCATAAAATTATCATAAGCTTCATTCGCATCGGCAGTGGATAGTACAGTTGAGTAATCAGCCATATCTAATAGATTTCTAAATGATGCAATGTGTTGTGAGGTCAACTGTCGTACCTGCCTATATACTGATTTTTGTGGACGAGGGGTGCCATAAATGATATGAAATATTCCAAAATGATCGGCTAAATCAGTGATAATAATCCCCGATTCATAACTAGGATGAGTATGATTTGAATATAAGTGGTCTATAAGTGTTGCCGAATATGATGTTATTCGTGTTGGTTTAGTTATATGCGGAATAAATCCTTGAGATATTACATTATAAACAAAGTTTAGCAAATTAATATTATAGTCGCCCATTAAATAAGCAGTTTTATTTTCAGTTGATATTTTATCCTGTATGATTATTATTTTACGTATGAACATATGGAGCAGAGTTAGGACGATAAATTACACCTACTATAAAAGGTTTATTATGATTACCTTGAACTTAAAAAAATATAGATTAAAAAACATGGGGAATAAATATAGAGAGATCTTCACATTTAGAGTAGATGAAGCTTTCGTTGATATGTATTCCAACTCCACCATGCCCATCATCATTTTGTAATCTTGTATTAAAAAATAAACTGTGGTAGCCACTTATTTTGTATTGCTAGGAATCACGAATTCTAAATATTTCTGTTAAGCCAATTAAATCAAGTTTGAGTTCATTTGAAGAGCAATTAAAAAGTACTTCTTGCACAGAATCCCAGTGTGCCTCTAAACTACGACAATTCATACATAACATCGATAGAGATATATTGTCACAGTGGAAAGCTTTTGAGAACTCAGTTGGGGTAAATTATTTACAATCATTGGTAGTTAAAGAAAAGGGGGAATCGTGATACATTTCATCTCCGTAATGATTAATTTCATTATATAATTTTCTAAAGTCAAAGTTTGCATTTGTTTGGATCCGGTCAATACTAGTATTATCATCCATTTACAAATCTAGTTAAGTATATCATATTAAACCAATCTCCCCAGTCCGTAGTCTTTACGCTACTACCAGAAGCAACATACAAAATGTCGTCTAAATACATTGTGCGTAATTTCCCCTCAAACGACTGCACCGGTGGAGCCTCGACCATAGACTGTGGGAGGCTACTATTTATGGATGACATCATCGTAGCCTCAGCACCATAACCCCAGCTGAAGATGGTGAGACTTCGTTTATGGAATTAACCTGACCATCCCTGACCATCCCTGACCTCCACCGGCTGTTGATGGATCTACACGGCCATTTCGTGTTCCTCAGTGGCTGATCACAATCTCAATACGCCGGGTTGCAAAAGGACTGCAAAATCGTTGACAAAGTGCAAGTGTTTCGCCGGATCCACATAATTTGCTAGTCGAATCACAGCTTGCGCAATTTCTTCCATGCTGCGACAAAAATGGTACATTTGTTCAAGAATCATTACATTTTGAAAATTATCATATTATTTACGTTTTCAAACATAATATATAGCCTACGAGGCATCGTAAAAACGAACTCTGGTAAATCATTCCTCTGCAAGTTTATAGAACAGTACAGCACACGCGCACACACACATCACTAGGTTTTCATGAGGGATTTGTGTGTAAGTTCTGCACCGGCAACTGTTCACAGCGGTACATGTTCAGACGCGTACGCAGGTCTTTTTTCCGGGTAGTCCGGAACCCCAAAATGCCACTCAGCTGGGTGATTCATACATTCGACAACGCAGCCCATTGTAGAGCTACAAGGACGGATGGCATGCACAGACCTCCCAAGTCTTCCGCTTTATCGGAAGATCTTCCGCTTTTTCCGTTTTTTTAGAAACGTTTACGCTTTCCAGCTTTGTTTTGAAAATCTTCCGTTTTTATGGACATGGCCGGTGATCGCAGCGCCACCCGATGTGAAAAAAAACTCACAACGTAGCCTATAGTTTGAAACAGCGCCATTTGGTGGCGTGTTATGTTTTTCAACGATTGAGATTGGACTATGACATTTTCCAGTGTTTTCCCTGGTATATGAGAAGCGAGGAGGGCCGCCTCGCCGTTTTTAATGCTGCCTAGCTCGCCTAAAATATGCCGAAATTGCCGCCTCGTACCTATTTCGTGCGCCCATTTTTTTCGTTCTTTCGCGATATATTCAGCGTCAGCGAGCGGCGCGAAATGACACCACAAAGTCACTTATATTCCTGCAAAATCGCAGATTTGTATCAACATCGTTTAGCCCTCTTAAGAAAAACGACGCCCAGGACCGGTTATGATTTACCCAAATTGCGACCTGGTTTGCGATGATCTGCGCCGTTGCGGCAGCACCTTACCGCACAGCGCGCGTAAAATTAGCGATATTGCAGCGTATGTTGATACAAACCGGTGCGCCATTTACGCCTCAAATGGGCGCAAGACGCAATATTCTTAAAGATAAATATGCCTAGGATAATGTTGAATGATGGAACTTTCTCACTGGGGTATCAAAGTTAGGCAAAACTCAAGTTATAATGGCGAAATCGAGGTGGGCCCGGATTCGAAACAACGAACATGTGCCCACAAATCTATTCGACTAATGACTGTTCTATGCAGTTTTTTTTACCAAATAAGGAATGTGATTCGCAAGATATCTTTGTGCTAAATATATAATATATATTCCGATAAAGTTGTGCAAAAAAACTTTTAAGAAAGTTGATTTGAGTGAAGTACTTACGAATATAAATCACCGAAGTTCACATCTTATAAATACTAACGGATTATCAATAACTTGGGCTAGACTTACCTTTTACTGACTCTGTCAGCGTGGTAACAAGGCCTAGGGTTAGGGCAAGAAAAAATCACCAAAACCAAGTCAAGTGAAAACCATGCACACCTCAACCGAGTACCAGTGGTAAAGTGGAAATCACACCTCAACACGATGAAACAATCATTATTACTGACATTTATCTATATTGATTACTACATTTACAAGTAGTGTCTTGTTGTTTTACATCTCACCCTCTATATTCAAGAGTAAAGGTTAAAACATACCTGAGAATGCACAATTGTTAAGCTGTTTTAAAACATTATCCGGGGGAGCATGCCCCCGGACCGCCCTAGCAACGCTTCAGGCCTGCCCTACCATCTTGCCCATCATTTTTGCCAGGGGAAACATTGCTCCACATATTTTCCACTCCGCCATTTGTAGTGTCTCCAAGTGCTACGCATTACCACCAACACGGGAGTTGTGTACCAAACGTGTCACTGGCATTTACAGTGCTGAGCACCCACAAAACAGATGCGGAACACTGGATGTTTGAGAAATTGGGTGTTTGTTTGTTAATAAAGTTTTGTTGTTTTTCCGAACAAAAATCTTCTGTTTTTTGTAGGAAGAGGACGATCTTCTGCTGTTTTTTAATAAAATGTTGAAAGGTCTGCATACAACATCCATGATCGAGCTTCATGGTGATCATTGCTTGATACAGGTGCTCCACAAAGTACGAACGTCGTGTGGATGTAGTGGCGCCACATGGTGGACTGCGCCAGTCTAACTGAAAACACACGTCCGCCACCTAGCGCGAATGAGCTAAGTTAAATAATAGGGGAGAGCGGGGCACCATGGGTAAAGGGCACCATGGCGGCTGGATTATTTGGTCACGTGTACCTTTAATTACACGACGTGTACTCGCCAAATGCAATCTCTAGACATATGAAACATATGTACATGGATGATGGCGACTCATATAATCATACACAGCTCTCCCACATATGCCTAAATTATCCATTCTCTGTAATGTGGCACCATGGCCCCCTAGAATACTGCACTTTCCACTCTGTCGAAACTGTTTGGTTATCCTGAATCAGGGTAACCAACTAAATTAAATATTGTGCTAACTCATCAAATTGGTCAGCATAAGGTTTGCAATTTCATTGGATGGATCTTACATAAAATACACCATTAGATGGATATATCGGTCACTGTGAGTACGATGGACCTCCTAATTTAATATTTTCGAAGAACATTTTGGCAGACAGGTTTTTGATGTCCTTTATTATCTAATACAGAAGGTAGCAGGACTAAAGCATCACAAATAATTTAAAGGGAAATAAATAATACCTTTTGGTATTATGCAACTAAAACAGTTAATATACACTAATAATTTGCAAATACAATAAAAAAATAAATGTCAGCAGTTTATTAGGAAAATAAGTTTGAATACACAGCTACCGTATTTCATGGATGAGATAGGCAAGTCATCACATTCTTGACAATGGGACATTTATGTTAGCAAAGATTTGTAGATATCGACTTCAAAGAGTGTTCGCATATTGCCCCTGTATCCCCTACACAGTATAGGGGAATAGCAGTACTCAGGTTACTCAGAGTTAATAAACTGATGATTTAGTAGTACACCTAGTACCAACAGTATCTGATAAAACATAATGTTAAACATACAAAGAATAGTAAACGTTCTGCATTTCTAGGCACTATCAGTGGCTCTGTTTCTTGGCATACTCCAACACCCCGTATATTACTGACAGGAAGGAAAGGCGAACGTCTTGCCTGGTGCATTTCAACCCATAAAGTACACCAGCTGCACGTAAGGGAACATTAACTGTTGTACAACTGCATATATTTCATGTTGGAGTGACACCCACCGCCTGATGTGACACCCCACCAGAATCTGCACCACCTGCTGTGGGGGGATGTGTGAATAAACGTCTGGTCTATGTACATGGCTTGTTGATCTCACTTGTCTCTATGAATATGTCTGTCTCCATATTGATATAATGAACTGAATATGGGGGCAATCTTCAGTTCAACATACCAGGACAATACAATACGACATATATAAATTAATAATAATCATATCAACTAGTTGAGCGGAGTGCAAAAACACAACACATGTAATAAATTAACTGATGCTAAATACAGATTTTAGTCACAGATTGCCATGTGAAATACTGTCTTGATTTTCATTAAAACGCATTCTAAATTCTAGTAAATCCAGCTAGTACATACCTACTGTCTAAGTGCATCGATTGGCAGCAATGCAACAGCTTGAATGAAAATGATTATGTTGACAATGAAGTGACGTTTTCTAAATTCACATGAACAGCTGAATAGGTTTTTATATAACAAAATAATAAAACTTACTGATGGAGCCAAAATGACGCACAGCATATTGTGTATTATGTGCAGTCTGTATTCCTCACAAATTTAATCCAAGATTAGCTATGTTGTGCAGATCTGATCCAAGCTAAACAAAGATAAGTTATAATAAATAAATATGAACCATTCTCTATCTTTGTGCATGTAAAATTGGCAATGAATACAGAAATAACGAAACCTCCCTATACAGACAACACAAGCAGTCCGTCTTTTCAAGACACATATTTTATGCCACCGTGCCATACCAAATTTATGTGGAGATACCATACAGAGTATTGGTAATAGTCATTCAAACATATTTAACACAAGAGAGCAGATATGTTAAAGTCAGCAACGGAACTCCATCAGCGCTGTCGGCAAACTTAGCTACACAAACACAGAAGAACCTACAGAAACTCCCTGCCACACATGGGGTCTCCACAGTTAATACCTTCTTCTTCTTCCTTTTAAAGGGCTGGGCTCTTGCGAACGCAATTAGCCCTGTGATAAGTTACAATAACTTCTCTAAAAATAATAGAAAATATCATACATTCTAACTTCTGATGCAAAGTCAAAATTCTACAATAAACTGTAAATATCATCTTCCACCACGATTGGTTTAGCGTCATAAAATGAACAGGCCTTTAATCTAATGTTAATTCATGGTGGCTTTTTTATTAGCATGCAAATTAGTTGATAAAAAGGGAATTTCAAACTAACTTTTAACAATGGCAAGTTGATCTGTTGCATTTAAGGTAAAGTAAGAACAGTATTGTTCACATATTGTATAAATGCATTAAATCATGCAGACATGGTCGCATTTATGAACGATAAAATGTGCACTGTACAAAGAGACACTAAACGGATCATACACATCGTAACACTATCGTCTCGATCATAAGTTAAAATATTTATATATGTACACTGTAACAGCCACTACGTAACACCAGACAACTGTTATTGCAGTATTCCACTAATAGCCAGTCTCCTTACAATTGTAAGTGATATCGTCCCACTGGGATTGATTTCAGTGCATGGAACAGTGAGGCATAATCTTCCTATAAAACCCTACAACACGCTGCAACAAACTTCACATTACCCATCAACAAAACACCCTCCATCCCTAACATCTCAAGCCAGGGCTTCAGTGTGCTTACATTACAATATATCAGAGGTTAAACTCGCTGGCCAGTGTTTATTCAGCTGACGACATTGTTGTCTTAGAGTCCCTGACCAGGTCGGTCGCCATGGCCGCACATGGTATTCCAGGCACTGTGGTTGCCATGGTAACAACAAGTTCTAGGCGAAGTCCCCAGTCATGTCCAGGTTCTCACCAGACGCTGGTCAGTATCTGACCGCTGAAACATCAAACAGTTCCCTCACAGTCCACTCCAGATGATAAGTTAGGTGCCATCCACACGTACGTCACGCTATCTGTGGACTTGTTTAGATCCTCCCCACATCCCCATCATGCTTCCTCATGCTGGCATGTACAACTCCTACAATATGTTTCTTTTGACAAAGACCCCCATGGTGTTTACATCTATAATAATTATTATAATCATTGCATGACTCTAATAACTGATCGTTCACATTTAAAATATTATAAGTTTGCAAAAGTATTAAGACATTACAGATTTCTTGCTGGAATGCTGTTGAAATCTATCCAAAAATTGGATTAACAAATAATGCTTCTGTCTGATATCAACAGGGATTGACGGAAAAAGAATTAACCGGATTCATGGTTATGCTAAATTGTACAGCTTTTCCTTCATGTAATGTTATGATATCATATAACATTACTTTCTGCAGTTGGATATAATATTTTCGTGTGTGTGTGTATTTACTGATGTAGATTAGTTTTCCTGAGTAGCAATCGACACAATTTTTCTCAAAATAAGCTGAAACGGCAAAGGTTTTTGTGGGCGGCTTGTCTTGTTGACGTTGGCAGGTTGACTGGAGGTTCTCTTGCTTAATTTTTTCAACAAAGTTGGATTTGTGTGGAACCATAAAATTAATTATTGTACCTCTGTTATGACTAGCGTTTGTAGGGTCTATTACATCGGAATACCACATAATAACTCATTCTGACGCTCGCTTCGACTCAACATCTGTCATTGTAAATATGCTGTGAATGTATTGAAAATACTGGCATGTTGTGCGACATTCAAGCCTCTGACGACACAATACCACGTGATCGCCTAGCTCATTAACTATCAACTTTCCGCAGGAATCACGATACAGGTGGGTTTTAAATCTGATTTAAACTATCAATGCATTTTTCTGTCTTTTTCATATTGCCAAATGTTACATACAATGCTATATTTTGTGTACACATGGAAAATGGAATTTAGCTGCTGCCTTGTTCTTAGTTCCTTTAACTTGTGTGTTCTTCATTTTTAAAGTCATTAATGTAATTTTTATAATACATCTGTAATAGAACAAATATGCTGAAGGTATACTGTCCACAAAAAATTACGCTTGAAGCATTGTTTGCAATTTAAATGTTACACCATAGAATATTTCAAATTGTATACAACCCATTCAAAGAGTAAACACAGTTCTAGCAGAGACAGTCGGGCAACCAGCCTGGTTCCCAGAATAAAAACGACGATTGGGACAAAGTACAACTGATTCAGTGAACTGCTAATAATTACCCATGGCTTGAGAGGGTGACTCTCAGTAACAGACAATGGGCTCATAAAGAAAATCCAACAGTAAACATAATCCAGTGTGAAATTTAAGGAGTGCTTTAATAAATGCAGAAAGCCGCTGCCATATAACAGAGGACACTATTTCAGTGAGACACTGGTGAATATGATCCAGTGGCATGTCCTGATGTTAATATTTTCAGTACACAAGATCAGCATTAAGGAGTGAAATTGATTTTAATTAACAAAATCTGACTTGTGAGACTTGTGAAAGACAGACTTTGGTACAAGTCTTGAAGAATGCAAGAAAGATGTCAAGACCATTACAACCAGACGGTTCACTCGAGAGAAACGAAAAGGGTCACCAACCACTGAGCACAAGTTGGCTATAACAGATCATGTCAACAGAAACAAGTGTCTGATAGACTAGGAGGACGCCGGAGAGAACAACAGGATAGAACAATGAATGATGGAGGCCAACTGGATCAGGAAAACCACTCCAATCATAAATGGAGAGGGGGATACAGACTCCCTTTACACAAGACCTTAAGGATAGCTTACTCGCCACACCATCTGGCAAGCAGAGGGAAAATAATTAAGTTCCTAATAAAGACTTTGATGTAAGTTACAATTATGTAGTTGTGCTATAAAGAAAATTTGATTGACATAAATTGACTCTACTAACCTTTGCAAGTCATTGTTGTAGTTGAAGTTAGGCGGCGGTGGGGCAATGTTAGGGGGCGGCAATGGAGGGGCGAGATTAGGGGGTGGAAGTGGAGGGGGTGGTAACCTAGGGAGGGTGCTACTGCTGTAGACGGGGTAGTTGAGTCGACTGGCACCGCTGGAATACCCTGAACTACTTGCCCCTGGGGAGGTGGTGGGGAGATAGGTGACAGAGGGGTTGTGAGTTACGGGGGGAGGGGTATATGTGACTGGGGAGGGGGCATACACCAGGTGGTTGTGAGTGGTGTAGTTACTCCCCATCTGGTCAGTGTACCCCCACTCGCAGGACAATCGTGGAGGTCGTGACCCCTGGGGAAGGGTTGCAAGGCAGCCACTGCCTGTGGAGGTGATTGGTTGGGGGAGGTGGGTGCTAGGGGTGGCAGGGGGAGGAGGGGTGGACGGAGAGAGTGGGGAGGGTGGAGGGGGTGAGGGGAAGCAAACGTCATCCAAGGGGGGTGGTGGGACAATGTCGAGGTGGTTCAGGTGGCTTACGTCCGGCACTGACCCACTTGTGGAGTGCTGCAAACAGAGATAACCTCGCTGATACGACCATACACAACACTGCTGCATTTTGACACCTTTACAATAAGCATAGCTACTATTGACACTGGACCTATAAAGAATGAACACTGTTAACATAAGACGTTTCTAAGAAACACACACACACATTGGAACTTTACTTAAAGAATACGGTACCAGTATCATACCTTTCTATTACATACCCCCCGGTACACTCACTCTCTCCTATAGAAGGGTGCACTCTAACAGGCATGTCCACCCAGGGAAGAGATAAACTCAATCATAGAATGCACTGTCACTATAAAACATTTTTTTTTTTTAAATAGAGCCTGTCTTAGTGGACCAACTAAACAAAAGTTATCAATATTAAACCTTTCTACTAGGTACAAAGGCACTGTTAGCATTATAACTTGAATTAAATAATAGACAGGTTTAACACCAGAGTCATCTACTAAACATGCTGTCACATTGTCAAGATAGGACATTTCTTCTACTTTGGTACAAAATATAAAAAACATAATTTGACTAATTAAAAAACCTTCTTTGAAATAACTATTAAAAGCTGGTTGAAACAAAACTGTCAGTACCAGAACTTTCTATAAAATACATTCTAAATTCTGGACTCTTCTATTAAGCACTATGTCAACACTTGACATGCCTACTAAACACACTGTGACTGTCTACACTATAAGTATGACACAAAGAATATGTTGAATACTGAACACTTTAGTCAAGCGACATACAGTGTTAATAACAGAACTTCTACCAACAAACGCACACTATCAAAATCAGTGCACAAAGACAATATGAACAGCAGACCTTGAAATAACGAACACACTGCTAATGTAGATCATGCCTTTCAACAAATTACACAAACATCATCAGTGCCAAACTTTTACAAACACATGTCATTAAAAGGTTTAATTAAACAAACGGGTGTTGTCTATGCAAGAACCTGAAATAAGGAGCACTGAGCTTGCACATAAGTACAGGGCAGCACTGTATGTAATAGAGAACACCCACACACTGTCAGTGCATGCACACACACACACACACACACACACACAAACGCTCGTATGCATGCTCATACACCCACAAATACACCCACAAGTGCGCACACACACACATGCGCACTCACACACTGTAAATATTAGTATTTGCAACAAAGCACACATGCACATTGCGACATTGTAACATATCTACAAAGTGATGCATGTGACATCACTGTGACATGTGACATACAATCAATGTAAGATTATGCAACAATGCTCATACACCATAAGTAGCATTCTCAAAATTATCACAACAAAATTGTCATGGAAACAGTCAAAAAAGAAGCAAATGAATGTAACAAGAAACCACTTTCTCCAGTAACATCCAGGATGTGGCTTGGTCAATATATAGCAAGGAAAATATTTTACAAACACATTTCTACTACTTCCTCTGTACTTGTATTGTATTGTTATGGTTCATACAATACGTTATTTTCCTATATCCAGTCTTTAGTACCATGTAAAGTACTTTACACTACAACCCCAGTTCTTCACCAACTCAATCTCTCTTGAAAGCATTCAGTCATATTTCAACTGCTGCATGAATACCATTAATATGTCCACTGCTGTCTTTAGCCAGGTACTCAATTATGCAATTGCGTGAACTGAGATAGGACAAAACCCCTCACAGCAAAACACCTCAAAACATGACTCTGGTGGACATAACATGGACATAACTCCTCACAGTCATAGGCCCTCACGGACAAATCCCATCACGGAAAAACCCTCACAGATAAACCCCTCACAATTTTAGAGGAATCACGTTTTAGAGATTGGATTGGTGATATTTGAATCAGGCTGTTTGAACATTAGCTGTGTACTGGTACGCTGTATAAGTTGCTCATGAGACACAATGTCTGTATATTTTATGAGTAGACTTGGGGTAATGCTTGTGAGAGACTGGCTAATTTGCATATTGATTGCATTTCATGGTTACTCCTTGCGTAAAGAAATTTACTAGCTTTAACAAGTTTGTATGGGTATCTTGTTTGAACTCTCTGATTGCATTTCATGGATACACTTTGCATTTTTCAGACCATTTGATCAATCTGTCAAGATCATCTTGTAAATGCTGTCTATCTCTATCAATTTCTTTGGTTAACTGAAAGATTGTAATATTAAACATGGCTTCCAGGATGGCATTAAACCATGCACATTTATTTTAAAATATGGTGTAAATGGTGAAACAAATATATCAACTGACTGAGGTGAGTGAAGTGACACACATTTCTATATGTTATTTCCATGCACAGGTGGGCATGTTACGTAATCAAACCACATCCAGTCCTTAATAAGAACCTGTGTCTTATGAAATAATCAGGACACAAAGAAACCAGTGTCATGCAGAACAGGGACATCCATGGTGCATGACTGCGTATGTGTGTGTCATCATTTTTATTAGACCATGAGTGATCAAAGAAGCACAATGTAGATCAGTGAACGTGCTTAGGCTGACCTGTATGTGGCTAAGTCTTGGAACTCTTTTGGAGGAACCAGCTGCAAATCACATCAAATACGCCTACATTTGTGTAACATTAAATGATTGTCAATTTTTTTTTAAAAGGCTGTTTCAAAACTATGTTTAACAAAATGTGATATTTTAAATATACATTAATATATATCAAATTTTTTGGCGGTTATTGATTTTTAAGGCATGATAGTCCTGTCAAGACTATCAAAACATCTTTACACCATGTTTGTGGAGAGTACACCAACTGCATCTGTATTAATCCACAATTTTCTTAAATTAAAACAGACTTACACAATATTGTCACTGTGTATTTTTCTTCTGTTTTTTCCAGAAAGTTAGCAACTTGTTGAAGCAATTGTTGGCCAATGCAAAATACAGGTATTTAAGTATATCACAGCATTTACAGCATTATTTCTCCTACGCCGCATCATTTTTATGTTCTGTGCAACCACACTCCATGTTTACAATATGAATACCTTTTACAGCATTCAGCAATACAGCATTTACAATATGAATAACCTTTACAGTCTGCAGCAATATTAATTAACTGGTAGCTCTTCAATATGTGCAGCTCTAGAAACTTCAGCAAGACAAGTACAGCTTCTGCCTTCCTTGAATATCACTGACGGTTTCTGACAACAAAAATTCCTGGCCACTATAGTATAAATCATTAGCCAGCATTGCTGGTGATGCAACTGGGACTGATACTAGACTTTATGGGCAGTCGCATAAAGTTGTAATGTCCCCAAAAACACAAAGCATTTTGAATTGATGGGTAGTATGAAACATGCTACGATTTTCTGGACACTGCACATATATGACTCCTGCACTTGTGATTTGAAACATTGGAGTGAGATACATTTGCTAAATTAATGAGGTGATTTCAAAATGACACATCTGATTGGCTGTTGTAGAAAGTGGGCCAACGTTCAAGGTCATGCTGCTTAGAGTGGATCCTTCATGATAAAAATATAACTAGACACAGATGCTTCTGCATGCGAACTACTTCAAGAAAGCATGATGTTACACATGTACCGCATAAAAGCACTCCTAGAAAAACTACCAGCAAGTCAAACAATACATTTACATCAGTGTAACAAGCAGCATTAATTAAGCAATCTGATACTGACATTCGTAAGACAATCTTCTTTAAAAATTAAACGTTACCTTCAAGGAGCACAGAGATACTGCAAAAATATATTCTACATGTCTACTATGTAAGTTGTAACTTAACGACACCTGCTTCTAAATGTTCACTCACAAGGTAAATGTATGTTTGAGTGCTACACTGACATCACTGCCATGGTCTCACCCTACCGCTGCGCATTAGTTCGTGTTAATCTCGCTCGCAAAAAAGAATGTGGACTGGTGCGACAAACAGCGGTTGCAACATGCTAAAACAGTGACGACGATACCTCAATACGGTCCCTAGAGCCACCACTAGGGGGAGCCACACGTTGGGTGGACAGGAAGGACGGAAGATTGTTGGGATAATGGCTGTCCATTTCAGACACGGGTGATGCTACGTATTTCTCCTCTGCTTCGAGAATTGTCTTTGGAATAAACATCTGGCAGACAAGAATGTATTGACAGAAAACAGGTCCAAGTGTGTTGGAAGGCTCCATGTGAGAGTGACCATAGCATGCGAGACATTAGCTATGAAAACATCTAAAGGAATGTGGGTTAATAACCCAGAGACAAGGAGATTAAGAGATCAAATAGAAGATCTAAAAACAAATAATTTGTCATCTATTGTGGCTACATTGTGTCAATTTTGTTTTATGACATCACCACACTATTTACAGCTCTACTTAGACAATTTCATCAAAGTAATTTAAATTAATATATTCTCACATTCAAACTACATTGTCTACTTACTTCCAATTTTGTTATTAACGCGGTATTCAATAACAACTGTAATTTGTAATGATGCCTTGACCATGTCAATGGGGCATTTGTAATTACATATTGTAACTACAGTAAACCTCGCATAAGTCGGATCTTTGCTCAACTCGGACAGAATTCCGAGGAATGGTTGATTTTTAATGTACTTCCCATAAAAATCTTTGTCTAAGTCAGATTATGTAAGTCGGATCTTCGCCTAACTTGGATTAACTGAGTTGATCCGAGGTAATGTGCTTTTCCTTGCCTAAGTCGGATCACAGTGTTCGACAAAAATCACTTGGTTGCGTGGAGTACAAGTACCAGTTGAATTAAAAACATGAAACGGCAACTCCAACAAAATAACACAGACAGCCACAATAACGTATAGCGAATACGTCGATTACGCCGTACGTCAGAAATCGCCGTATTAATATCTCGCGTTAGCTGCCTATATTTCAGATGTTACCATTGAAACAGCGAAACCGAAGCGCAGTGAAGGGAGCACTCCGTGGTGAAGACGTTGCCGAGCAAAAGGTTGTTTTTTTGCAAACTTGGCTATGAATAATCAGGTTGGTAAAATATTGGCAATTAATAATTTAACATGGAACGTTTGCATGAGAAGTTACATTAATAAAAAACAAGGTTACGTACCTAGCAGATATTAGTATTGCACATAACGCGATTAATGTCACCTTCGTGTTATTGCGGTAAAGCAGTTTCGTCATTTTAAAACCGTGAGTAATTCAAAACAAATATTTGCTAAAAATATCGATATTCTATATTAGCACAAGTTCTTTGGTTACTTTATTGCAATCTAATTGTTAGAAAAGTTGTTTTGCGTGCAATAAATAACAAACCACGAAAACCCGTCACGTAGCATGTCATACAAGCCTCGCTTTCGCTGTGCGCTCGAAGTCTTAGTCCAAGATGGCTACGAAGCAAAAGATAAAGACGAAAATGTACGAGGAGAAGTTATCAGGTTATCCAATATGTGGAAATTCATCCATCTACGACACTGAAAGATGTAGCTGCTCATTTTGAAATGAGCACCAGCACTATGAGTGACCTCATCAAAAATCGAGAGAAGATACAGAGTGCCTGCTCCAATCCCGATGCAAGGGCGGTTTCATCAAAGAGGGTGTGTTCAGTGACTCATGCCAACACTGCCAAGGCTTTGATTCTATGGTTCAGACAAAAATCAGTGCTGCCTGATATCCAGATTGACGGATCGATGCTTCTATTACAAGCAAACAAATTTCACGTTCAGCTTGAGCCGGCCGATACTAATGTCATAACGTCATCATGGATTGACCGGTTCAAAAAGAGACATGGACTTGTCAGAGTCCAGAAAGCTGGTTAGTCGGGTAGTGTGGACTTAGAAGTTGTGCGCCAATGGAAGGAAGGACGACTGTCGGAAATTCTATGTCAATACAAGCCCTCCGACATATACAATGCCGATGAAACAGGCCTCTTCTGGCTCCTTCTCCCGGACAATTCTCTCGGTTTCGCAGGGAAATCCTAAACAGCCAAAAACGAGAATAACAGTGCTTGTGGGATCCAACATGGATGGCTCCAACAAACTGCCGTTATTCGTTAGGGAAGAGCATGAAGCCTAGAGCCTTCAAGAATATCAACGTGCCAGTTGATTATACTGCAAACACGAAGGCTTGGATGACGGGAACGACATTTGAAGGCTGGTTGTGGAAGTTGGACTGAAAGGTGAGACTCGAGGGAAGAAAAATCACCCTGATTATTGACAACTGTACTGCGCATATGACCTTGGAGTTGAACAACATCGAGCTGATATTCCTGATGACGATGAAGCAGCTGCTTCGTTCAGAAACGTATGGGACAAATTCAGCAAGGTGTATGGAGATGCTGTTTGTATGATGGACGACTATGTTGGCGTGGATGAGACAGCAGAAACTTTAACTACTCTAAGTGATGAACAGATCATCGAAACCATATGACACCCTGAAACAGACGGTTTACTGAGCGATGGTGAGGGCGACGAAGTCTCAGTGTCTGAAGATAAGATACCGAAGCTCAGTGATGCACACGCTGCTTTACGGGCGCTAAGACGCGATGGTTTGATGCTCGGCAACAGTGAGATCAAAGAGTTAACCGACATGTGCGAGACCATTCTCATGAGACAGTCACAACAAATACTTACGCAGAGCAAGATGACTGACTTCTACAATCAATAATGTGCTTTGACGTTGGAGATTGGTGCCACCAGAAGCACAGAACTATACGTATTCTACTACTGCGTAAATGGAATTTTGTTTAAGTTAGAACATTAGGGAATCATGCCAAAATGAAGCACAGAACATGTCGTCTAATGTTGTGTTTGTTTAAGTAATCATAAGCTACTATTGTTAGAGATTCGTGCCAAAATAAAGCCAGAAGTAGCCTAATATGGCGTAAGTTTGTGTTGTTTGTGGACATCAACATCTGTAGAACTGCCGCAGTATCCAGCCATGTTCAGGCGTCACTCACAGGTACCTAAGGGATTTGACAGGGCTGCCTTTGGTGTTAGCGCTGGAATATGTCATCTTCGGTTCAGTCGGATTTTCACGTTACTCAGATTAAATCTCTTGGTCCCATTGAATCCGACTTATGCGAGGTTTACTGTCTTTTAATGAACCAATGCAAATAATTTCATTGATCGCAATATTTTCACAGTTCCACTACTTTATGACCAAAATGATCAATATTTTGCACACACTACGTCATCCCACTAGTCTCGTATACATACATCAACATTATCACGTACATCATGTATATTTAGTAAAGGGAGTGCAACCCTAAAACTGCTTCCCAATGCAAATCCAGTTTTGTTATATCCAAATATATCGTGCATGAATAGTTTAAATAATATCGACATTTGGTGTTACTGTAATAAGAGAAAAGTGCGTACATCTGGACGACAAGATTGCCTTTCATCACTACATCTAACAATTTGCTGAAACCATTTGCCTGGCTGACATTTAGCCGTCAAAGTTCAAATGTACCGATGTTTTTGGTATCATGGATTTTGTGAGAGAGCAAAACATTTGACAAGATGAACACAGAAACATGTGCATAATTATGTTGTATATTCAGGCAAATAATCCAAGGTTGAGAATTATCTTAATCGATTCTGGGGCCAGAATTAAATAAGTTAATTATTTAATAGTTCAACTGATAATTTTAGCAAAACTACATATAAAAGTTGCCCAAATGAGCTGGCCTGTCAAAGTGGATACTAGGTTCATTTGCTTTTCAAAAAATCAATTTGAAAGGAAACGAGCAAAAAGAGTTGGAGAAAGAGTATTATCTTGCCTTGATTTATAACTCAGCCTAGTAAAACTACTTGTGTATGAGAACCAACAGATGTAATTAATAATTATACTCTTTCCATTGACATCCTACAATGGACTACTGGATGAATGAATAAGTTAATTTCATAATTTCATTCAATACACACTTTATTTCACATCTAAATGAACTTGGTGAAAAATGTGCACAACTGAGACAGGAAAGGACCTGGAAGTTCCTCAATTTATCTTAAACATTTCTTCCCAACCAAAAACACCAACATGATTGAGAACATCATAAATTATACAAAACAAGATAAATCAAATAAAAATTATCACAAAAATTAAATGAATAAATTAAATACACAAAGCATATTAGAGACAAGACAAGTCCTAAACGAGAAGCACAGATATAAAACTACTGACAACACCATGTTACTCTTTGCCTACATCTGAAAGCATCTTTTAACATAATATTAATTTTAATATTACTATTTAAACCATGTATGTTTCAGTACATTACAAAACAGACTGAGATTTGGAAGTGAAGTTAGTTACCGTCTAAATCCTATATGGCTCGAATAGAGCTTTCAGCATCCTCGTGATGCCTTCGTTGAGACGACAAGCAATCAACAGACACAACCGCTACAATTTCCCACGATATTCTTGGGATTGCTCTCATGTGACGAACACCAACAACGTCACATGATGACCGCGAGTGATTCAGGTCAATGCTGACAAAGGCATTGTGAGGAGGCCAAAAGCTTTGTTCGAGCCACATCGGATTCAAAGAGGGAACTAACATCACTTCCAAATTATTAATTTAACTGAATTTGTATACAACTTACATGGTAGATGTTTCACAGAAAGAAGCAAATGATACAATGCGATACCTTTGTGAGTCCATAAGGAGTGGTTTGTACGTTGTACAACTGGGAGCCGTCGACATACATGGACATTGGGCGCTCAGCGATGGTGTGACTGCGCTGTAGTTGCCCCGTCACCGTGTCGAGGGTGAACTGGTAGTTGGGGTTACCAAGGTCATATAGATTCCCAAGACTCTTGACACGGTGACGCAAGGCGCTGGATAAACCAACAACATTCACCATATACACTCGATCAAGTGTGCAGTTCGCTTAACAAATCTGACATGTGAAAATTTGTCAAAGTATGCTTTCTAATAAGCTTACACCAATTTCTTTGGGTGCCAAAATAATTTCACTGTCTCACGCTAGATAATGATACTTTCTTTTTCATTCACCAGGTGGCATCGTGCAGCACATACATACACAAATATGGCGTCCAGTGTTTGTGATAACATATGTATTTGTAACAATAACCCAGTCGATTTTTTTTGATGTAGGTGTTTCTCGCAACCTCATAGATAGCAACATTCAATTATTTCTAACAAAACGTAGCAAATTTTGTTCTATATTTTGTAATTTGGTAGTTACTTGATTAAAAAAACCATACAAATTGTGTCAAGACTAACCTCTCCAGAATAATTGGAGTAATGTACAGGGCAAGTCAAGTCCTAGAAACCAAAAGCCTATTTACACAATGTTATTCACTGTTTTTACCATTACTTAGTTATTGCTATAAAATCTGGGGAACCACATGTAGTACCACTGTATATTGTATTACTCTACTGCAAAAAAGGGTGGTTAGATTAATGTGTGGTGTCAACAGAGTGTGTCACACTAATATGTTATTTCACCGATATCAAATATTGAAATTCAAAAACTTGGTAGATTTGAAGAACCAATCAATTTTGTTTAAGACCTTTAACAATATGTCAATACCTGTCAATGTGCAAAGCCTGTTTACCAAAAATAACATAATATATTCTTCTCGATTCGAATGTCAATATGTACATCAGGGTGTGAGAATTAATGTTAAATCATGGTGTCTGTCAATTTAGGTGTACAAATTTGGAATTCATTACCTATCAATATTGCAAAAGTGCAAAATTTTTGCTCATTTCTTAATCAGTTAAAAATCAATATGATTAGCAAATAAGGAACAATTGTATGATTTTCTGGTATAACAGTTTAAAAAAAAATCACTTTACATACACAGTGTTATTCTGAAATAATTATATTGTGAAATGTTAGAAAGATTCAAACGGTTTTATATTGCATTTCAAGTACAAAATACGGATTTTAACCAAAACAATGCAACAGGTTGGAGTATCTTTAGTTTAAGAATTACTACACAAACATCTAATTAACGATAACACAGGCATCCTTTGTGCCTACAAAGTCGAGAATCTGTTTCTTTGTTATGTACTGATTATGATTAATAATGTAAGATTTTGAAGCCATACATGTCTCTGCACTGATTTAATAACATGCCTGGAAAGAGCCGTCAGCCGTAATTTTAATCTTGTATTGATTGTGCATTCAACTCTCGCCTACAACAGTAATGTTGGAGCCGTGCAGATGATCACACCTACTACCAGCGCAAAGTGTACCAATGTCACTGTTGACTTATCCTAACCACCCACAGGTGGCAAGTCTACCACATTGGCAGTAGATCTCATTCTGTCTCATTTTCGGATAATCTCAGGGTCTACAGCTTTAGTGCCGAAATCTACCGCCAGACCGATATTTCACAGCATATTGTTTCCTGAATTTTAAATCATTATAAACTGGTAAAAAAATAATTAAATTTTCCCTAAAATTTTACAATTACCCAGCTGTGGAGCAATTCCCTTTCCCACCCACACTCCCCTCGTGACTGTGGTGCCAGATCACCATCTACTGCCATCACATCATGAAAATTGGCAGGTATTCTGCTTTTTGAGCGATGTAACTGGGCACCTCTGACTAGCTAGCTGTTTGTGTTGTCATAGCTATCGGTTATGTTGTCATAGCTACCAACTGTGCTATTTTAGCTACTCTCAGACATTGTGTGTTGTCCAAGTTAGTTGCGTTGCTGTCCTAGCTATCACCTACGTTGTTCTAGCTGCTGTCTGTATTGTCCTAGTTGTTTCTGTACTGACCTGTTCTGACGCCTGTCAGGGCGCCTCTCTGACAGAGGTTGTGTGAATGAGATGGGAAACCAACCAATGCTGAAACACAGAAAAATAACATAATATTTATAAAGCATTAATAAAAAAACAAATGTGTGTGTGTGTGCATGTGTACGTATGGGCGTGCATGCACGTGTGGGTATGATAATGGTTTCCTCCTAGAAAAATATCTGGTGCCAAACTTATAGGGATTCATCTGTAACCCTTCGGAAGAATAGAAAGCCTTTACTTTTTCTAAATTTGCCGTCGGTTTATGGTTTGTACTGGTTTTAGGGTTCGTACCAAATGTTAGACAGACACTAATCGATTGTTCACAATGTTAAATGTTTTCTGTAACTGCTTCCTGGTCTATTGGTCTGTTGGTCACATCTTATGTAACTTGCATTGCGAAACACTTATGTCCTAACAAACGTCACGTAAGAACGCTCTGGGAAACCATCTTCGCACCTATGTGTATGTAGTGCCATGGTATTTTTGCTAGCTTTCTTAATTTTAATCGCATACCTACATGATATGTTGCATTACCTCTTGGTGTGTATATTCTCCCCGTACTGCCAGCCATCTTTTCTTTCTCCCAACACTGCAATGATGTCTCCCTCCATGAAGTTCAGCTGAATGTCATCTGCACTGGTATAGGAATACATTGCTTGCACATGTGAAGAGGCCTGCCGCTGACACGTGGCAGTCGACTTTTGTTGTGTATCTTCAAAGGCAAAATGAAAACTGTATTTTGGTGTTGTACAAACACTCTATATCATTACCCAGTGGAAACAGGGAAATACCAACTGTAGAGTTTGTGAATTATTTTTCTAAAATGCTGGCATCTACTAATATCTAATATATTAGATGATTTGCCAGTCAAACTGTCCATTCCTTTGTACAAGAAGTAAAGGCAAGTTCATATATAGTGCAGTATCCAGTCCTTAGAACTGCCCAAAGTGCTTTGACTTCTCTGTAAAGCATTTAGTCATGCTGCAAATAATGCACAAAGACTACTCGTACACTAATATGCACCACTATCTATAGCCAGGTACAGCTGAGAGAACTGGAGCAACGTAGAGTGAACGAACTTGCCCAAGATTTGAAATAGCCGCACAGTATTCGAACATGCGTTCTCTTGAGAGTCCAATGCTCTGGACACTGAGCCACTGCACTCCATGAAGGTTCATACATGTATAACAATGCTTCATGAAACTGACCCCCAGATGTCCAGCATGCACGCTCACCTGACTGCTGGTTCGGCTCACTGCAGGTAGAGGGCGTACTGCTGCATGTGACACTTCCCGACTCGACACACCCGGTCATGTGACGGCCGGTTATTCCATCAGTCTGACGGTCAAAGTCACATTCGGACGCCCTGCGGTGTCTCAGGTCTTGAATGTCCTCCACCCCACAATACATCCCGTCCTGCAGAGACGAGAGCCAAGTTGAAGGCGTTCTTTCAAACTGATCTCGCAATTCACTTTTTCATGTCTCATTTTAGAATTTAATGAAAATTTTATGATATTTTATTATGCATGTCTGAAACCTATGCAAATTAGAAAGTTGCACCTCAATTGGTAGATGGGTGAATGGTGTCAATGAACTAACACCGATCAGCAGGGTGTAAAACACTGAAAATGACATGATTGTAGGTCTGTTTATAGGTTGTTTTAGGAATGATGGTCAGAAAACCATTTGTATGTAAGAATAAGAGAATGTGTCAGCTTTAAAATGATACCATCAGATAGGCCATAAGGGTAATATCCACCATTGAATTTAGTGTTTTGGGCATGTTTTGTGTAGTACATTTTTGCTCGCTTATCTATCTTTGATGCTAATAAATTTAGTGTTATAACATCTTATCACACACAGTCGCTCAGTTAACCAATGAAAATCATTGTTCAGTCCCTTTAGGGGTGGTCTCATCAGTGTGCAAAGTCCAAACAAACACTGTGCATTTAATATTGGTTCATACCCCCGCACCCTTACATGGTGTAGGACTTGTGATTTTTATGATCCAAAATAGCCACAAGCATAAATTTGTAATAATGTTTCACTCGCTAGGTCAATAAATGTTTCACTCGCTAGGTCAATAAATGTTTCGCTCGCTAGGTCAATAAATGTTTCACTCGCTAGGTCAATAAATGTTTCAATAAATGTTTCGCTCGCTAGGTCAATAAATGTTTCCCTCACTAGGTCAATAAATGTTTCACTCGCTAGGTCAATAAATGTTTCACTCGCTAGGTCAATAAATGTTTCACTCTTTAGGTCAATAAATGTTTCACTCCCTAGGTCAATAAATGTTTCACTCACTAGGTCAATAAATGTTTCACTCCCTATGTAAATAAATGTTTCACTCCCTAGGTCAATAAATGTTTCACTCCCTAGGTCAATAAATGTTTCACTCGCTAGGTCAATAAATGTTTCACTCGCTAGGTCAATAAATGTTTCACTCGCTAGGTCAATAAATGTTTCACTCGCTAGGTCAATAAATGTTTCACTCGCTAGGTCAATAAATGTTTCACTCGCTAGGTCAATAAATGTTTCACTCGCTAGGTCAATAAATGTTTCACTCCCTAGGTCAATAAATGTTTCACTCGCTAGATCAATAAATGTTTCACTCGCTAGGTCAATAAATGTTTCACTCGCTAGGTCAATAAATGTTTCACTCGCTAGGTCAATAAATGTTTCACTCGCTAGGTCAATAAATGTTTCACTCGCTAGGTCAATAAATGTTTCACTCGCTAGGTCAATAAATGTTTCACTCGCTAGGTCAATAAATGTTTCACTCGCTAGGTCAATAAATGTTTCACTCGCTAGGTCAATAAATGTTTCACTCGCTAGGTCAATAAATGTTTCACTCGCTAGGTCAATAAATGTTTCACTCGCTAGGTCAATAAATGTTTCACTCCCTAGGTCAATAAATGTTTCACTCACTAGGTCAATAAATGTTTCACTCCCTATGTAAATAAATGTTTCACTCCCTAGGTCAATAAATGTTTCACTCCCTAGGTCAATAAATGTTTCACTCGCTAGGTCAATAAATGTTTCACTCGCTAGGTCAATAAATGTTTCACTCGCTAGGTCAATAAATGTTTCACTCGCTAGGTCAATAAATGTTTCACTCGCTAGGTCAATAAATGTCACTCGCTAGGTCAATAAATGTTTCACTCGCTAGGTCAATAAATGTTTCACTCGCTAGGTCAATAAATGTTTCACTCGCTAGGTCAATAAATGTTTCACTCGCTAGGTCAATAAATGTTTCACTCGCTAGGTCAATAAATGTTTCACTCCCTAGGTCAATAAATGTTTCACTCGCTAGATCAATAAATGTTTCACTCGCTAGGTCAATAAATGTTTCACTCGCTAGGTCAATAAATGTTTCACTCGCTAGGTCAATAAATGTTTCACTCGCTAGGTCAATAAATGTTTCACTCGCTAGGTCAATAAATGTTTCACTCGCTAGGTCAATAAATGTTTCACTCGCTAGGTCAATAAATGTTTCACTCGCTAGGTCAATAAATGTTTCACTCGCTAGGTCAATAAATGTTTCACTCGCTAGGTCAATAAATGTTTCACTCATTAGGTCAATAAATGTTTCACTCCCTAGGTCAATAAATGTTTCACTCACTAGGTCAATAAATGTTTCACTCCCTATGTAAATAAATGTTTCACTCCCTAGGTCAATAAATGTTTCACTCCCTAGGTCAATAAATGTTTCACTCGCTAGGTCAATAAATGTTTCACTCGCTAGGTCAATAAATGTTTCACTCGCTAGGTCAATAAATGTTTCACTCGCTAGGTCAATAAATGTTTCACTCGCTAGGTCAATAAATGTTTCACTCGCTAGGTCAATAAATGTTTCACTCGCTAGGTCAATAAATGTTTCACTCCCTAGGTCAATAAATGTTTCACTCGCTAGATCAATAAATGTTTCACTCGCTAGGTCAATAAATGTTTCACTCGCTAGGTCAATAAATGTTTCACTCGCTAGGTCAATAAATGTTTCACTCGCTAGGTCAATAAATGTTTCACTCGCTAGGTCAATAAATGTTTCACTCGCTAGGTCAATAAATGTTTCACTCGCTAGGTCAATAAATGTTTCACTCGCTAGGTCAATAAATGTTTCACTCGCTAGGTCAATAAATGTTTCACTCGCTAGGTCAATAAATGTTTCACTCGCTAGGTCAATAAATGTTTCACTCGCTAGGTCAATAAATGTTTCACTCGCTAGGTCAATAAATGTTTCACTCGCTAGGTCAATAAATGTTTCACTCGCTAGGTCAATAAATGTTTCACTCGCTAGGTCAATAAATGTTTCACTCGCTAGGTCAATAAATGTTTCACTCGCTAGGTCAATAAATGTTTCACTCCCTAGGTCAATAAATGTTTCACTCGCTAGATCAATAAATGTTTCACTCGCTAGGTCAATAAATGTTTCACTCGCTAGGTCAATAAATGTTTCACTCGCTAGGTCAATAAATGTTTCACTCGCTAGGTCAATAAATGTTTCACTCGCTAGGTCAATAAATGTTTCACTCGCTAGGTCAATAAATGTTTCACTCGCTAGGTCAATAAATGTTTCACTCCCTAGGTCAATAAATGTTTCACTCGCTAGGTCAATAAATGTTTCACTCGCTAGGTCAATAAATGTTTCACTCGCTAGGTCAATAAATGTTTCACTCGCTAGGTCAATAAATGTTTCACTCGCTAGGTCAATAAATGTTTCACTCGCTAGGTCAATAAATGTTTCACTCGCTAGGTCAATAAATGTTTCACTCGCTAGGTCAATAAATGTTTCACTCGCTAGGTCAATAAATGTTTCACTCGCTAGGTCAATAAATGTTTCACTCGCTAGGTCAATAAATGTTTCACTCGCTAGGTCAATAAATGTTTCACTCGCTAGGTCAATAAATGTTTTATTCGCTAGGTCAATAAATGTTTCAATCGCTAGGTCAATAAATGTTTTATTCGCTAGGTCAATAAATGTTTCAATCGCTAGGTCAATAAATGTTTCACTCGCTAGGTCAATAAATGTTTCACTCGCTAGGTCAATAAATGTTTCACTCGCTAGGTCAATAAATGTTTCACTCACTAGGTCAATAAATGTTTCACTCGCTAGGTCAATCAATGTTTCACTCGCTAGGTCAATCAATGTTTCACTCACTAGGTCAATAAATGTTTCACTCACTAGGTCAATAAATGTTTCCCCACAATACATTGTGTATACCAAACCCCAATGTGATGATGTTAAAAAAATTTAAAACATCGCATATAAAGCGACCCCACTTTAATAAGATTCCCATCAAAAATGGCCGACATTTTGACAAACCATTGGTTGATCAAGGGTCAAACATATTTGTCTTAGTCAACTGAGATACTGACATCGGACTGTTAGATTAACAATTTATCCTTTTAGAACTTGATTGCCTGAAAGTATCCGGGCGCCTGCTTTCTCAAGTGCCCGAAAGCATCTTCAGCTTTGACAATGCGTGGAGGTGGCGTCATCTTGTGGATACTTTGTAACTTGTGTCACTGGATTCCTTAGTGTATCTACTGTGTGTTAGGGGTATTTTTCATATAGCTTTGTACTGGAAGTTTTTGAATGAGTGCCGTTTGAAAATATTAACTGACAAAGAGTCTGTAGATACACATTGCATTTTATACAAATACACCCAGACGCAGCACATTGTGTCTCACGTTTAATTTAGAAGTTGATTAGTATATTTAGTAATGTCTTATGTGGAATTCAATAATCTTTAATATAAGCATAACTTCCTATATTAGGAAACAAAGTACAAAAAAGTTAAATGCAAAAACCTAGGTGCATCCGTGTCATAGCTGTTTGTACGCGTTCTGCAAGGATTTGGAGCATGTTTCATAAAACGATGTAAGTTCTAATGGGTTAGGTGCTATATTATGTGATAGATTGCCTAGAGACAGAATGTTACGTGACCTGGCTGCGGAATGCCTGTATGACTGCCTCAGACGACTCAGGCAGAGTAGATGGGTCTTCACAAAGACTTTGCCACTCCGATATCTGCTTAGTCACCATTTGATGCATCTACAAGAGAAAAGAGAAATCCATACAAATTATGCATGTAAAATATCCATCCACATTCAATAAGATAGCTATTGTGGTATTTCAGCATATTTAATGGCTTGAATATAATACAACAATTCTTTTGGAGCAGGATATACCACTGCATGCATTTTACAAAATAGTCAATAAATACATTATTTTGTATATTATAAGTCCCCCGTGGTATTGTTAAAAGTTCAAAAAAGGTTTCACTAGGTTGCCATCAAAAGACACGAGCTCCAGGCTGAATGTGGACAAGGAAGCCTTTGGCTCATCAAGAATCAAACAATTTTTTTTTAATTATACATGTGTAACTGTTGTTAATGTCTCTCATCAAATTACCACCTTTCTGTTCCTAGTCTTACATTTTAAATCTGTTCGTTATCTAACAAAATACATGTACTGCTGGCAGGTGCTTAGAAACAACAATGCCCGTACTTTGCAAAGACGTTCTGAGTAGTTATGCATGACAACGCAGGTTCTGTCGACGAGAAAGCAGTAGCATTGTCGTTCTTCCAGCAAGGCCTGTAACATACAGTATGTCAGTGAACCAGTTCTACCAGTGCCTATGAGGAGAGGGAGTTTATTCAACAACTAATTTCTCCTATCAGTCAGTCGCAAAGTGGGATCAAATATCAGCGAATGATAAAATAGGATCAATTTACAGCTCACAGATATACAATATATTCACTGCTAATTAGTGCAGATCTTCACTGGAGATTATACCTGAGAGCAGTAAAATACATTACTTTAATCAGCATATAGTTATATTTAGGCCATCTTTGCATTGCAGAAACCTAATACTTAGGTGCACCAGTAACAGTAGGCAGGTCATGCCACTTCTACAATTTAATAACAGATGCTGTTATTACCGAGTTATTCCCAGGCAACCATTCCATTGCTGTGGTTGCAGCATCATCTAGAGGTGGTTGAGGCTAGATAACTTCTCTCATTACAATCATAATAATGTGTCTCATAACAACTGTGGTGTTATTTTTTAGTTGTGAATGAAACAAACTAGCAACAACTGCACTCTTTGTGCCGGTCTAATGACATTGTTGGCTAGGTGACATGGTCTGTCGGGTATTATGGTCTGTTCGGTGACATGGTCTGTCAGGTCTTGTGGTCTGTTTGGTGGTACAGTGTATGTCGGGTGACACGGTCTGTTGGGTGGCATGGTCTGTCGTGTAACATGGTCTGTCGGGTGGCATGGTCTGCCTGGTGACACGTTCCGTCGGGTGACACAGTCCATCAGGTGACATGGTCTGTCAGATTGCATGATCCATTGGATGACATGGTCTGTCGGGTGACATTGTCCATTGGGTGTCATGGTCTGCCAGATGGCATGGTCTGTCAGGTGACACGGTCCGTTGGTTGCCATGGTCTGTCGGGTGTCGTGGTCTGTCGGGTGTTGTGCTCTGTCGGGTGACATGGTCTGTCGGGTGACATGGTGTGTTGGTGACATGGTCTGTTTAGTGCTTACCTGTCTTAGTCCTTGCAGATGAAACTCATTCAGATTGACTCGACATTCCCTGACCTGCCTGGCATACTGCCACAACAGAAGAAACGTTCCCTCAAATAGTCTTCTCCTTTCTTCATCATCATTTCAGTTACAATTACATGCTTACAGTACCTGTCTTGGACAAGATATAACATTTTAAAAAAGGTTGACAAAAATATTACTTTATCAATAAATTGTTATAATTGTGTGTGTGTGTGTGCGTGTGTGCGTGTTTGTGTGTGGGTGCGTGGGTGCGTAGGTGCGTGGGTGCGTGGGTGCGTGGGTGCGTGGGTGCGTGTGCATGTGTGCGTGTATGCATGTACATGCATGCATGTGTTTATATGTCTAACACTATAGCAATGTTACAATTATTTAGACACACTCAACAAATAAATCATAATTATTATGATAATTCTATATGGCCTAAACTAGAAGAGTTATTATAATTTAGACACAATCAACAAACAAAAACTGACAATTACTGCTTTACCTGCATCTCTTTCTGATCAAATCCATATTTGGCTTTCGTCTTCTTTTTATGTTTCTTCAAAGCAGCCTGTGCTTTATCGTACGGTACTGCATTGTACTTGTGTCCTGCCATGTACTTCTTGTAGACTGCCTAGCAACCACAAACACACATACATTGTACCTGTGTCCTGCCATGTACTTCTTGTAGACTGCCTAGTAACCACAAACACACATACATTGTACTTGTGTCCTGCCATGTACTTCTTGTAGACTGCCTAGCAACCACAAACACACATACATTGTACTTGTGTCCTGTCATGTACTTCTTGTAGACTGCCTAGCAACCACAAACACACATACATTGTACCTGTGTCCTGCCATGTACTTCTTGTAGACTGTCTAGCAACCACAAACACACATACATTGTACTTGTGTCCTGCCATGTACTTCTTGTAGACTGCCTAGCAACCACAAACACACATACATTGTACTTGTGTCCTGCCATGTACTTCTTGTAGACTGTTTAGCAACCACAAACACACATACATTGTACTTGTGTCCTGCCGTGTACTTCTTGTAGACTGTCTAGCAACCACAAACACACATACATTGTACTTGCGTCCTGCCGTGTACTTCTTGTAGACTGCCTAGCAACCACAAACACACATAAATGGTACTTGTATCCTGCCATGTACTTCTTGTAGACTGCCTAGCAACCACAAACACACATACATTGTACTTGTGTCCTGTCATGTACTTCTTGTAGACTGCCTAGCAACCACAAACACACATACATTGTATTTGTGTCCTGCCGTGTACTTCTTGTAGACTGTCTAACAACCACAAACACACATACATTGTACTTGTGTCCTGCCGTGTACTTCTTGTAGACTGCCTAGCAACAACAAACACACATCAATGGTACTTGTATCCTGCCATGTAATTCTTGTAGACTGCCTAGCAACCACAATCACACATACATTGTACTTGTGTCCTGCCATGTACTTCTTGTAGACTGCCTAGCAACCACAAACAAACAGACATTGTACTTGTGTCCTGCCATGTACTTCTTGTAGACTGTCTAGCAACCACAAACACACATACATTGTACTTGTGTCCTGCCGTGTACTTCTTGTAGACTGCCTAGCAACCACAAATACACATAAATGGTACTTGTATCCTGCCATGTAATTCTTGTACACTGCCTAGCAACCACAATCACACATACATTGTACTTGTGTCCTGCCATGTACTTCTTATAGACTGCCTAGCAACCACAAACAAACAGACATTGTACTTGTGTCCTGCCATGTACTTCTTGTAGATTGTCTAGCAACCACAAACATACATACATTATACTTGTGTCCTGCCATGTACTTCTTGTAGACTGTCTAGCAACCACAAACACACATACATTGTACTTGTGTCCTGCCATGTACTTCTTGTAGACTGCCTAGCAACCACAAACACACATAAATGGTACTTGTATCCTGCCGTGTACTTCTTGTAGACTGCCTAGCAACCACAATCACACATACATTGTACTTGTGTACTGCCATGTACTTCTTGTAGACTGTCTAGTAACTACAAACACACATACATTGTACTTGTGTCCTGCCATGGACTTCTTGTAGACTGCCTAGCAACCACAAACACACATACATTGTACTTGTGTCCTGCCATGTACTTCTTGTAGACTCCTAGCAACCACAAACACACATATATACACACACACGCGTGCCTGCGCACACACACACACTCATACTTGTATCCTGGCATGTACTTCTCTTCCTGGCATCCAAAAACACTGAATGTTGGCTGTTATCGGCAAGTTGTGTTTTGATGTAAACAATTTACTCGCTTTGAAATTTGCACACTTCACTTGAGTAGAAATGTCCAGGTTTTTGGTGCAATGTTCAACGGTCTTTATGCAATATTTATGAAAAACCTGTGCGTGTGTGTGTGCGTGCATGCTTGTGTTATCAACCCACCTGTATCTGTTTATATTCCGCTTCGTGTTTTGTCTCCAGTGGCATCAATAATTCTGAATGAAACAGTTTTATCTGAAAAAAATTATTCACAATAGTTCAGGATTATTTTTATTCACATATGAAAGCATGCACAGGTACATGCAGGCATACGCAAGCATGCACACATGCACGCACGCATGCACACACACATACACCCTGTATGGGTGTATGTGGTGTACAATGCACTTCATGTGTGTGTATGGTATGTGAGCATATTATTATGTAGAAGTACTAATGTACTGTGTAACCTGTAATACACTCAAACAACCCATTGCTACCTTACCTGGTAATGAACTTTAACACATAGCATTAATTACACAAAGTTGTTAGCATAATGAAACAGTTAAGTGCTATTAGAGGTGCCACTGCCTGCTCTGTCACAGGAGCCACACCCTCTGCTAAGTGTAGTCCTGCACATTTCCCCTTAGATAACAACCACACTGTTATCCCACAATTACTGATCAATGTTACATAAGTACAGTTTACAGTGGACATATTCTGAATTGCTGGGGACCCTTTCCCTAAGACTATGAAGTTGTAAGGAAAATCTATCATTAAACAGAATCTGCTGTTAGCTTTAAGGAACATTTTTAATATGCCAAACGCCAAGATATTGGGGAATTGAAAACCAGGTTTCTTGTAGAAAAATTAAGACTAATGAATATTAAAGCTGCCAGCAAGTGAATAAATGTGCTGCGGAGATAAGAAACCTAAATTCGGTGAAAACACCATGCCTTCAGATGACAGAGGAATCTTACTACATTTCTTCCTGACCTAACATTTCACTACAGCAGGTGTGTTCAGGTGGTGATTATGACTTGAGCGTCTGTGATCGCTTGTGGCCACTTACATTGTCGACAACCTGCGTATTGATGTGTCGGCACACTTCCGCAAGCTGCAGCAAGGCAGTCCCTAAAACGAACAGGTGCAAATGTGAGGCAGACCACACCTTCACACTTTATGGACGCTACAGAAATATAGCCAACATTAAATCTTTATGCAGATCATGCATTCGTGTGTGCGTGTGTGTGCATGTGTTTGTACTTTGGTGCAGTCTATGTCCATGTATAACTGTGTATGGTTAGTCAACTGGTGAATGTGCGGTTTGTCTATTTCCGCAACTACGCTATATAATTACAAGATGGCATAATGGTTTCACAGAGCCGTGAAGAACTAATAAATTATTCAACTTAGGGGTGTTGTGATAATTAACCAGCTCATTAATGTAATACGAAAGCTAATTAACTTGAGTAGTAATTATGCTTTAGCCTAATATATAAAGTTTAATTAGTTATTGCAGGTGACACATTTGTGGAGGTAAAACCAGTGACCTTCATCAGAATAGGCTAAGAGGTAATCTAATCCGGCCTGGACATTTATACTGTAGTCGTATTAGTAAGCTTGTCTAGCCTTCATATAATCTGTCAGCATTGCACATTTCACACGAAACTCAGAAATATGTATACAGAATCTTACTACCAATGCTTTAAAGTCTGAAATGTAAGCATCACATTTTCATTTAAAAATCTAAAATGTGAGACAAATAAAATTGGATAAATTTCTCATAGATTTCTACTTTACAATCACTAAATTTCTAATGTACCTGGAGCAAACGAACAGTAACATTTTAAAAGTTATCAGTACACATTGCGGTATCATCTTGAATGATATTGACAGAAGTGGAACATTTTCAAGAAATAGGTGAAATATTTTAGACCGCAAACACTCTCAATGGAAGATCACTTTCCCAATGAATCTGACATTTTATAAGTATTATCAACTATTTCTGCTAAATCTGAAACAAGAAATCAGTAAGACGGAGGCTATTAAATATTTAATTTTAAATATATATATATATATAATAGAAATAGACTGTACCTCAGATGGCTAATCTGACAAATAAAAAAGGTATAAATAGTGTAATTTTGTAAAGTTTATTTCCCTGATTAAAGGCCAGTTGCACAGCTGAGCTGAATTCATCATGATGGGCATAATTTAATTAATTTTAATTATATCCTAGTGCAATAACCGAGTGCAGTACAGTTAATCGGTCACCCATCCATTTATATTATCACAACCTGTTACCTATATATCAGTCTGGTGTAAGACTGGAAGTAGCGGGCTGTGCCTACATGCTCGATATACAAGTCGACACCCGTACAGCTGGTAGTGGTCTTGGGCCATTCAACTGATGTAAGAGCTGGTAGGCTTACAAAAAGTAGTGCCCAAGGAATCGACCTCTGCCAAGGCCCTGTATAGCAGCTACAGGGAAAACATTCATTATCTCAGGATAGTGCCTGAATGGCAGCCTGCTACAACTTGAAGCAGTTGCTATGTGCAGCAGTGGTGAAGGGGACAGACCACAATTGTAGTTTGTTTACCTTGAAATGTAAACATAATAATATAAACAATGTAACAACAATGTGACTATTGTAACAACATTGTAAATATTGTAACACTACAATAAAACAGTATATCACTAACATAACAATTGGGGCTACAGTGTAAACAATGTAACAACAATGTAACCGATGTAAACAATGTAACACATAACATAAAAAATGAATGCTATTCTGTTTTTACATGTGGCCACATTTATGTTTTCTTTTATCATATTATTGAAGGATGGTGCCAATAACATTCACTGAAACAAAACTCCCATTACAACACATGTAAAACACTGTTTCGTTGTTTATTTCTCACTGTTCCCTGTTCCACTGTGCACTGTTCAGATGTTCTGTGCTAACTTGTCCAATTACCACCATCCAGGGATGAGTTATATTTGATGTCCTCATCTCAGATGAGTCCACATTACAAGCGTCGTTTCGTCTCTTCAGTAATACAATCAATACCATGCTGTTACGGTCATGGTAGGGACAAACTAAACCTGCACTCTCTCTCTCTCTCTCTCTCTCTCTCTCTCATACACCTGGTGAAATGGAGTAAGCCTTCCCTACAGGTACTTAGCAACATGTGTCAATACTGTGCAGGTAAATTGCACAGGATAGTTCCTATTGTTGTTTAGTGTCTACTTTTGTTCACCAATAACAACAGATATACTGACAATTGCTGCTGAACTGCTCATGACGTAGTCACGTTGCTCATTCAGAGTTGGTCAATTCAAACATGTTTATTTCCATCATCTTCTGTGATTTGGTCGCTCAGAAGATAGCGCTAATGTTCATGGTCAGTTTTGTTGCCCTTTACATTTTTGACAAGGTGATTGTGGCGTTCACTCCACAATAAGAGCAACTGTTTTGACAGCAACTAATGCAGCACCCAAATGTGTTTCTGTAGATGGAACCTATAGACTCCGGGGTGTGTTTCAAAATGTGTCTCACCAGACCCCAAAAATTAAAATCATTATCAAGGCAAAACTATTCATTGTTTCTAATACCCATATGAATACTCTTTCAGGAAAAACTTTCAGTTTGTCAATATCTTGTTCGATGTTGATTTTATAGAATTTTTTCTATTTGAAACTGGAGAAAACTTATGTGAGTTTTGGTGTCTTATGGACATAGCTAGTAAATCTACAACTAAATTCTGCTGAGATCTTTGATATTATAATTGCCCCAAATTATGAAGAAAAAATTCCAATCTGAATTGGCCAATCATACCCCCTCCTTCTTTGGGATAATTAACATAATTTATGCATGTCGCTTAGAAATTAACATTTTTCATCCCAAAAGTTTTCTGAAAATACATATACAAATTATTGGTATGGAAAAACACATTAAGCTATCAATTTTTATGGTAAAGTTTGATCACATAGTGAACAAAAATGGAATTGACTCCTTCGCTAACGAATATCACAAGACAAAAAAGTTTCCATCCGACACTAAAACTTTCCATCCAATGCGAAAACCAACAGGGATCAGATGAAAATGGTGAAGCTGTGAGAAACTTCATTGTTACGCATTATATCCATAGTTTTAGAGCAAAGCCAAACCGGAGTTTGTTGAAAATAGACCAAATGTACATGTAGACCTATGTACCGTGATACAGCCTTTGCATGACATTTAGATGACATTTCAATGTTCAATTTTCAATGTTCTGTGATTTCACATGTTCCAGAGTCACATTCATAACAGTTATTATGATATGATATCAAAATCAAATGTTGATGTGTTACTGGATATCTATGAGTTCTAATTGTGATTTCTTCAGCTAACATGGGTTTCGGTGTCGAATGGATATTTTATCAAATGATGGATGTAACAGTTTATCATTCAAAAAGGAAAGATAAACACCAGAAGAAGCTTTCTACAACATTTTTCAAGGAAACATGGATTATGGGGGTGAAAATGCTGTTTTATATTTCAATATCTGATGATTCCATCCGACACCAAAACCATTTCCATCTGACACCAAAACAAATCATACCCCAGAGGGAAAGGGGTTAATCTGAAAAATATTAATTATTATGCCAGGTATTTGTTACCTTCTCTGGTCCTTGATGACAGTCTGTTTTTAGCATTCTCTTGTGTAACTTTGATGAAATATTGAATAAAATGCAACAAACTGGGAATCTTGATTTTCATCAGAATCCGACACCAAAACTATTAAAAGGGCTGTCAGGACAAAGGGGGTTAATTCTGATATCTGGTTACTGGTGTTATAACGAGAGGTCCTCTAGCCCTATCTATCCCAACCAACAATCACTCTTCATCAAGAGTGAGAATAGTGGTGTAAGACCATGAATTTGTCAATTCCATCCAACACCATAACGGGCATTTTGAAATGGAAAATCCTGATGTGGACTCACGGACGTGAGTCCACATCCCTATTTGGGATATTTGACTTTCCCTGACACATACACCAGGGGCCGGTTTCATGAAGTGTACTTAATGTTATGCAATTACTTAAATTCACAGTTTTGCATAAACTCCTATGTTTGCTCGTATTAAAAAAATCGCCTAATATACTAAGAAAATCATCTTAGCGTTAAGAACGCTCTTAGCCATTTCATGAAACCGGACCCAGGTTCTTCTCTTCTTCCAAAAGACACTGGCAAAATTACCCAAGCTTCAAAAGAACAGGAAGTGTACTCGAACCCTGGGATCCTCCAGTGCTCTGCCATTAGATAAATGTGGCCTACTAAACGCAACATTTATGGTTGTTGTTGGCATGTCAATAGATAAGAACGCAATATTTAAACAAACCATCTAAACAAATAAATTCTAATAGCAAGAACTAAACCTACATTGGAGCTTTATTTGAAACTTGCAATTCAAGTTCAATCTTGGAGCCATGAATAATATCTTCCATAAATATATTCTAGATATAATGTAGGAAAGAATATGCTGGTTTTTTGTTACAGAAACTCCAAAAAAGTTTTATTCATGTGTGGTCAGCCAAGCCTTGAAAACTCAAAAATGAATGTTTTGGTGTTGAAACTGCGACCCATAACAACCGCTGTTACTATAAATACACTGAGGCCTGTGTCAGGCAAAGAAGAATGTCTGTTAGGCTTGTTACTGTTAGAACCACTTAACTTTTCCTCTTATCACCTCTACCCAAAGCCACAGTCACTTTTTACTCATGCCTGGCTCTTTCTTTTCTTTGTACCAAAAAGCAGGCAGTGCTGGCCAAAAAACTGGTTGACTTTGTAAGGCTGAGTCTCTAAACACTGTGTTACCTAACACACATTGTGTCAAGATTATGTTTTAGCAGTATGGTGCAAAAATCGAGATGCCAATGTGCTAATCTCCAGATTGGAAATATCGTTTTTGCCAAATTTGGAATATTTCCTGCTGACGTTCGTCATCAAATAATCTTTCTTTTTTAGCCATTCCATCAATTTGTTGTAAATAATAACAATTATTTCTTTTCATTTCTTTCACAAACATTTCCATGTGGAGATTTTCCTTCCTTCTAGGTGTATAATTTGACAACTCTAAATAACATTCTCTTGTAGTTTTACAAACCAATCCAGATACAATGGCAATAAAACATAATTTTAATCAAGTAAATTTGTTTAATGTTTCAGGGTACACATATTGCAATGACAAATTTGTTTTCTGTGAATATCTAAAACTAGCCTAATCTTCCAGATTTAAAGGCTGTCATCCAAACAAATGAGATTTCATCTCTAAACTTGGTCTGACAATGTATTATTTATTTAAATGTGTTCAGTCCAAATCTGGGCAAGTGACCTTCGATATATTTAGAAATGTTGTTCCAGTACTAGAGTAGGCCTGGGTGTCTGAGGGGGTAAGTAACTGGGGTGAGGGAATGTTATTCTAATACACCCAAGGTAGGAAGTTATCTAGATGAAGATAAGATTATAGAACCAGGGAAAGTGCACATACAGGAAGCCACAGGATTGCATACTGACAAACTGAAATGGCTGTGAACTTTTTTACACCGATACAAATTATTGTTAAAACACTGAAATGATAAAATACAAAATTTTTGAAAAGAGAAACCTCACTATCAATGTCACCATGAGGACTTGGCCAAAGGGACCTGAATAGTGAAGTGACCTTAATAGAGGGATTACTTTCTGTTAAAGCTGCGTCTGCTTCATTACATGGAATCAGCTGAGGTGGTAATTATTAGTAGGAAGTCCAATGAATCAGATGTATTGAATGTGGGAAACACGCAAACTCACTGAACATCAAAGTTAACCCAATTGGTAATCACGATACTGCCAACAGTTAATGTTTAGTATGAATGTTTTTGTTTACAATTTGGACTTTTTGTGGTAAACTATTTAAATTGTGAACACAGTTTAATTATTTGTTATTTAAAAATAATTTTGTAGGTGGTATACGTACAACTTATTTACTCAAGACTAAGAACAAATGAGAAACAGACTGCTTCTGATTAAGGTTCATTTTAAATCCGTGGTGACTGGTCATGCTGCAGATGTCACCACTCAAAGTCCCCTCCCGACACAAACGCTGGCTCTTCAAACACACAACCAAAGACCCACAGTGACTGGAATTGTTTAGACGTACACAAACACGATAGTGTTGCCTGGCAGGAAACATGTGAAATGCACAAGAACACACGCACACACACACACATGAACACCTGGGACCAGTAGTAGATCACAGCCAGGTGAACGTGTGTGTGATAATTTGTCTGTCAATTCACCATGTGATCCTGCCTGCTCCTCTCACATCTGTGCCTTTTGACGGTCGACAGCACAGCAGACACACTAAGTGAATCCTTTCACCACACAAATCAATTCTATCCATTAACTGCTCCTGGCGGCAACTCAAAGAACGCAAGACCAGTTTTCTCTCATGCTGCTGTGATATTTTTTACTGGGAATAATTTTTTAAGGAGAGCATTTTTCAAATTAAAGGTGTTTACATTCCAAAAGCTTCCGAAAGAAATATTTTTAAAATAAATATTTTTTTCATAAGTGAATATACATTATATGAAAAGAATAAATAGTTGGTACATCATAATGTTCCATCACTGATGTTATACTTTTACCCCACAACTCCCTGTCAGATTTTTAAAGGTGCATCCTAAATTACATTTTTTCACTTATTTCATTTCAAATTAATTCTGTGAAAAAGCAAACCTTCCTAGTATCCATTACACTATGCTAGCTTGTTTGTGCAACCTTTTTTATGCAGCTTTGGTGATATCAACATGTAGGCAGATTATGGTACTTATTGTTTGCCCAAACATTAGTTCATGTGATCAGAATTACTAAACAATGTAACCTCTTATATACAGAGAAGCCCAGAACACATTTTTCATCTAAATTACCTAAACACCATTTTATAAAACTATGGAATGATCTTGACATAAAAATCTTAAGATAAAAAACGTCAAATCCAGACAAAAATTCAAATTGTTATTATCCAATCAATATCTAGACAACTCGAGTGTCTGCACTTGCAGACACTCGATTGTCTGCATGCACCCCGATCTTGACTCCGTATCCCAATCGTGCCATGCGTTCAATTCAACCCCAATCACCGTTAAATTCTTAATCATGTGTACAAAAAAAAATAATAATATGTTATTATGAGGAGGCGCTGACCTTCAAAAGTGGATAGACTAGAGTGAAGGACTTTTGCAGAGCATCTCGACTTTACACATCTCTAACCAACCCTAATAATGATAGTTTCTTCAAAAGGTAAAATCTGATGGCCGGGAGACTTCTACCATTAGATTTATCATTAAATTCTTACTCATGTGATGTGTGCAAAATTTAAAAAATTTGTTTTGATATGAGAAGGCGCCAAACTCAAGACCACAGCCTGTTTGCGACACTCGCAAAGCGCCAGCAGGACCGTTACCCAGGACATGTGATTAGAAAAATAATGTTTTATTCATACACTCTTTATTTGTTAATGTAACGACATATAATGATAACCAACGACGTTTAGTATAAAAAAATTACTATGTTGCTTGTACATTTTTATCTTCTAAATTGAACGTAACAGTATATCTCAATTTATGTTAAGCTAGCCCAAAGAAATTTTGCACACATATTACCTTTGTTTAATATTCTCTGTGTATATTGAATATTTTTCAGATTGACGCAAATTAAAACGTTATGTAAAGCTGAATGTTGTGTTTTGTTCTACAGATGCTTGCCCGAGCCTATATTGTAATACATAAATATATGTATACACTGTGTACATAATAATATTAATAATAACTATCTCATTGTATACTTTTCTAAGCATTATCTACTTCCTTCTTTATACAACTTAGTTTCCAGAAGAATTCAAACCATAATGAAAGGATTTCTACTGAACCATCAGAAAATAACACTGATTAACCACTTCCTGTTTCACATGTAATCTTTGACACCCGATAGTAAATCCAACTTCACTGCTCATTATTGCAAATAGCTGCTTGGTGGAAAGGACGCATTTCCATTAACAGATCGTTTCACCTATAAATAAAAACAGCATGACTCACAAAGTACAAGGGATTCTGGGTCTGTATATATTAGTGTGTCACTTTACCATTAACGATGCTGTAGCATTTTCATGCGAGGAGTCAGAATGTTACGCTAATTTATAGAAAGCAGAAAACAGGACCAGTTTTTATAGGCGCGGGAAGGGGGGGCAGCTTTCTCCCTGGAATTTCTCGGGGGGGGGCAATCATATGGTTCTGCTCCCATGAAATGTGAGCGTAAATGTTTGTTTTTGTGGCAAGAGTCAATGACGTGTGGAAATAAAAATTATATTTTTGTTGAATGTGTGCAATTGGAAGGCAGACATGGTTTTCGGCCCCCCCCCCCCCCAGTAATAGGCCACAAGGTGAAGGAAGATATGAAGATATGCGGCGGCGCGGCGGCAAACATTTTTCATTTGTGCTGAAGCTCTGGTAGTCCCCCTCAATATGAATTTCGTTCCCGTGTCACTGCCAATATTCCAGGAGGGCCACTGTTGCTTGGGGTTCAAAGACTGAATTCCTGTGAAAAATGATGCCATGTGTAATCAAAACCACAGCGGGGGTGGACATCGATACAAAGATCTTATTAACTAGAACCTGAGGTTTGTAACAAGAGATGCTCAGTTTGTGGCATAGTTGTCTTGAAGGAATACTCTTTCATAATTAATGCGCAAGTTGGAACTGCTTTGTACCGGTTTACTGCAGAGATACATGTGCAATCCAACACCAATATCATTACATACCACTCACTATATATAAGTTCTCGTGCAGTGTTCTATTAAAGTTGTACTTAGGAGTACGGTAGAAACAGAAAACTGGCCTGACTTAATGACATTTTCAAAAGTGCTACATGCGTGCAGAAATGGATGTACACATGCAGGCGCACACATGCATACATACATAATAATATGTATGTTTTCTTTTCTGTCACTGTCACTTATCTGTCAATGTGTAACTGTAGCTGTCAATGTATCACTGCAGTTGCCAATGTGTCAACTTAGCTGGCAATGTGTCACATTTTTTTCAATTTGCACTATATATATATCAATGTGTCACTACAGCTGCCAGTGTGTTACTACAGTTGTATATGTGACTCTACAGCTGTCAAAGTGTCACTGCAGCTGTCAAAGTGTCACTGTAGCTGTCAATATGTCACTGCAGCTGCCAGTGTGTTACTACAGTTGTATATGTGACTCTACAGCTGTCAAAGTGTCACTGCAGCTGTCAAAGTGTCACTGTAGCTGTCAATATGTCACTGCAGCTGCCAGTGTGTTACTACAATTGTATATGTGACTCTACAGCTGTCAAAGTGTCACTGCAGCTGTCAAAGTGTCACTGTAGCTGTCAATATGTCACTGCAGCTGCCAGTGTGTTACTACAGTTGTATATGTGACTCTACAGCTGTCAAAGTGTCACTGCAACTGTTAAAGTTTCACTGTAGCTGTCAATGTGTCACTGCAGCTGTCAAAGTGTCACTGTAGCTGTCAATCTGTCACTGCAGCTGTCAAATTATCACTGCAGCTGTCAATGTGTCACTGCAGCTGTCAATGTGTCACTGCAGCTGTCAAAAGTATATCACTGCAGCTGTCAAAGTGTCACTGCACCTGTCAGTATTACTTCTCTATTATGCCAGTGTCTGTACACAATGACAGATACAAAATTCAAGGCTATTTCATGCTTTTCAGTGCTAATGAAAGGACAATTCAAGGCAGTTTAACCGAGAATTAACAGGCACCAGACCATTCACAGCAACCTACAGCAGGTCAACAAAAGATGGAGTGACATTAGCAAATAACAGATCTGGGTGGAATACTTTGACTGCCTTGATCCATACATCATTAGATGGATGGACCTGCCTAAGTAAGTAACACCCATACCCATACCCATAAAAGTTATTGGTCCAGGAAAATCAGTTTGAATGAACAGGAAGCTCTGCATCATAAAAAAGAAAGTCTATGGGCAACTGTTGTGCAATATATGCAGATAAGCTGATGTGCAGCAGAAGTGCTCCCCATCCATGTAGGAGGGGCTACTGATGAACAAAGGCTACCTGGGTCAGTTGGCAACTGTAGCTAACAGCAGTGCCATGGAGTATACAAAATAAGCAGATAAGGGAACCTGGATCTCAGTGGGTCTCAGGCTGAGATCAGCAGGGAATGCACTGGCTACCAGTGAAGAAAGACCAGAGGCAGAGCCTAATCAAGGCTTTTCAAAGCTGCAAGCCTGAATTCAAGGATATCAAAGGGCTTGAACTGGGAGTGATGCAATTCAAGGATTTCAAGGTCCCCTATGGTCCCTAATAAACATATCCCCCAGTTTCTGTACCAACAAAATTTCTAATGGAATGGTCTACATACACAAAAAGCCATTTTAAAATCAATGAATCTGACTCAGCAAGGAATATGGAACTTGATTAATTTTCGATACCTGATCCTTGCCTGGCTGGCCAATAGGAACTCTGCCTCTTAGACTCAGTGTTCACCTAATTATCACCTCAAGCTGTCTATCCAATCTTGTTACTTGTTAGTCATTCCAAGACAAAGCCTGAAAGCTTTCACCTGAGCTGACCTGAAATGGAGTCAATGACATTTTACATAATGTCACCTGCCACAAATCGGGTATTAAGTGGCACGGGCCTAATCTACACATGTATGAGCAAAAACTTGCAGTCAAGATCACGTCCCATTAATTTTTTACTTATTTGATTTTGGTAGAACTGCGTACTTATAGTCTTGTCTTTCAGTGTCCAGTTTACTTTCCTCGACAAATAATCCAAAACTAATAAAATACATGCATTTAGAAACACACACAGATAAAAACAATACACGGTATTGTATCAAAATGACTTAATTTATCAAAATATGCCTTTTTTGAAAAGTTTGCATAAATTGTAGCAATAAATCGAAAACTACCAAAGACATTTCAACTAATGATGTATCGGGTTGTAGCAGATCATCTGTTGAATCCTAAAAGGCACAAAACTCCATCATTTTGCAACTTAATACCCACTTCGCTGTGGCTGTTACTTCCCCAGACACGGTGCGAGGTCAAAACCCCAGCGGACATAACCCCAGCAGACAAAACCCCAGCCTCTTATTTTAAATGAGGACAAAACCCCAGCGATGCCTAGAATGTTTTGGTGTATCATAAATTGTCTATGTATACATTATAACCTTATTTAAATAAGTGTTGAATTTGTTTATAGTAATGCACTTTAGTTTCCAATATTGTTGATAGACATTATTATATTTTCCAATTAGGGGTATAATAAACAATTAGCAGCAGACACTGGGTAGAAGAGTGAGGCTGTTAGCATTACATCTCAGACACATGCAGAGTGTGAACAAAATTGTCCACGCTTCAAAATAGCAAGATACATGAAATGTGCCACATGCTGTGATAAAAACCGGAGAATAAAATTCAACCGACCAAAAATGTAAATAATCAGGAAGTAATGAACATTATAGCTGTTGGTTAGTCATACACTGTGCCCAGTGCATGGTCAATGTTCTCTGTAGAGGCCCAACTCACTTGTGATCCTGCATACCCGATAATACTTAGAACGTCAAATTATCATCCCTCATCATAGGAGACAGACATGGAAGAATTAATCAGATTTTAATCAGATGGTGCCTGGTAGTTACGTTGTTAGTTATGGTTGTTAGTTATGGTTGTTAGTTATGGTTGTGACTAGGACAGGTCGCTTGGTTCGCAATGTGGGAGTCCTCTCCAGGTCAATCTACCTTCAGCAAGTGAGTACCAGTGTTGGATTCATGCTGTTTTCTTCAAATATCACATTCCTACATTTTGTATCTAAGTTTGGGCCGGCCACTGTTTTTGGTTGTTTCCAACAGTTGTGAGAATAGAGTTTGTGGTCATCCGTACAAACCACACAACTGTTTGTCTGAAGTTTATCTGCATAGGAAGTTGTTATATGCTTTGTTTGCCCTTTTGAATATTTCTTTGTTGGTAATGTGCACAATATCTCCATATTGGATTCTTCCCCAAAATACTGTACGCCCCTTCATCTCTGTGTGCTTACCGACATCGCTGGTAGCCCCCTTGCATACTTGGCCATTCTGGGCCAGGCCATACATACAGTCTATGTAGGACTTGGCCGCCGATGTCATATCTGCAACAAACATCTCCAATTTATGAGATCACGAGTCAAACTAAAATTATAATTACAACCACGTTAATAATGATTTTCAGAAATAAATTTTGTACAACAGATTTTGATCATTTATTTTATATAACATTTTTTATTACTGGAAAGGATTTTGCACAACTAATCTAAAGATACATTTAACTGATGCTGCTCTCTAGATTCTAGTGATACTAGATTCTGCTATGACACCATTAAGGTCACCCTCTAGACTCGACTAGAGTCATCTGAATGGTGAGGTGATCATAAGCGGGACTAATTTCCTATACTTTTGTGTTGCGGAAATAATGTCCTAGGGTGATCATAATTGTAAGATGTCTGTATTAGAGAGGTGGTTGTAATATAAGGTTTGACTGTAGATAGAATGGCATAAAACGATGGAGGAGAATGCTACTAATTCCATGAAGGGTTCGGGGGGGGGGGGGTCAAGTAAATTAAATCTGTTTTGATAACAGGCATTACATGTAGAAATGATGTGTCATTTGTCAGTAGGCCCAATATGCATACAGTCTAATTGGCTGTTCTCTTTTGGTTGTAAATTATGTACAAATTACACAAGCTGTATCTGACATCACTAAGTAGATGCATTCATAATCGACCAGGGTGTACAGCGCTGTATTTACAAAGTTCACTATTTGTTTTGTTTATATCTTTATATTTACTGTGACATGGTGGTGAAAACAGAACGATGATAGAATTGGCATCAAAACAAAACCTTTGTTGCAAAGTGGTGGAACGCAGTCAGATTGAATTAAATTCTTCATTTATCATTTATATACTTTGATATATAAATTAATAAGTATTAGAAGCAATGTTTCTCCACTTGATATTGATTGGTTCCACATCCTACGTGTAAGATAATCTGCAGCGGCACTTTCACAACAAAACACACACGGGTCTCAGGAGAATCCACCAGGAAATTGCTTGACTCACTGGAGAGTGTAGCAAGAATTATTCATGCCTTGGAAACACTGCAGCAACAAGAAATGTGAAAACGTTTATTTGTTCAGAAAACACCAGGTACCTGTGTCATGTGACTCAGATCTGACTGTCAGAGACAGGACTAGAGTCTGGCCACACTGTGCATAGAAGCACTGGATATTAGTGTTCTAAATGTTGCCATGTAGAGGTGAAGTAATCACACTCAGTATTCATATTTCGTAACCGTAACCATTGAGTGATTGTACAAGTACTTTAGTACATTTGTCAAAAGTCAAAGTAATCATAATCATGCTTGAATTCAATGCCAAAGTAATCATAATTTATCAGGATCATAATTACAACAATCGTTGTGTGTGAGTCCAAAGTACAATGCAAGCAGGCAGACTTAGGTGACTTACATACTACCCATTGTGCCCTCTGGAGTTTAGGGCAGCGACAAAGTTCCTCCAACTTAGGCGAACTACATAAAAATTTATTTGCTAGCATCGTTTCTACTTGTTAGTATGTTACCCCTTAGTATTGTAAATTAGAAAGCTGTAAAGACGTTGTGCAGTGGAACCTCACTATTAAGGTCACCCTTGGGACTAAATCAAAGTTATGTGAATAGCCAGGTGACCGTATTAGCGAGACTGATATTCAATACTTAACTGTATTTCTGAATATGGATCAACTTTGGGATTATCCTAGGATGACCTTAATTGCGAGATGGCTATATTACTGAGGTGACCACAAAGCAAGGTTCGTTTGTACATACAACTGCTAAGCCATGATTGCAATCATGATTACACAAATGTAATCATATCTGCAACCACATACGTACAAGGACTATGTAATCGTCCTTGTACGTATATCCATGAATTTCAGCAATAATCTTAATTGTTTACATTTGTGGTGTAATCACCCTATCTCTTCTGGGGAGATACTCCACTAGCATACATCCATAAAATATTTATTGGGACAGAAGGATACGTCACAATCCTGTCAATAAATAACTAGTCAGACAACACAGTTTTAAAACCTGAAATTTGTTTACTTCTGTTAACACAGAACAACAGAATATGGACTATTTGTGTGTGCTTGTGTACATGCATGCATGTTTGTGGTGATGGTGTATGTGCTAATGTGTATGCATCACAGCTTTACCTAGAGACCCATCCACCCATCTTTTGGATGGACGGAGTTCATTTTGGATGGGTGGAAATTTGAGTTGAGGGACTGAAAAAAAATTTTTTATTGAAGATATTGTTCATGGCTACAAGATTAAATTTTAATAGCAAGAATTAAATTTACATTGGACCCGTATTTTAAACTTGCAACATGACATCAGATCAAGATCCGCTGTAGACGGATCGAAACGTTGCATGTTTCAAATACAACTCCAATGTAAGTTTTATTCTTGCTATTAAATTTGTTTTATTATTATTATTATTATTGATTCTCATCTGTGTTATTTGTCCATTATGCTTTAAAATGTATGTCATACTTGTGTTTGTTTGTATTATTGTGTACATGCGCATCTCTGTATCTATATATGCATCTGGACTGGATTATACACATGTACACGCAGGCAGACGTGTGTATCTACCGGGACGTTTTTGGTACCAATTTGATCCTGCACAAAGGCATGAAGACATGCGTGCATCTGGTGCATGTGTGTCCCACCCCAACACTTACTGAGCACTGACTTCTGGTACACACGTCCTGTACTGATGAGTTGCTTGATGCCAGGGTTGAAATTGTCTATCAGGTTCTGCAAGAGAGCGACACAGAAGAACAATCAATACATCATAAACCTCACAAGAACTAAAAATGCCGACCACTGGTCGACATATAATCAATGCACGTGTGCTTACATGTGTGTGTGTGGGGGGGGGTGCTTATGTGTGTGTGCTTGCATGTGTGGGTGTGCATGTGTGCACGAAGCCTGTTAGAAAAAATGTCTGTTTGACAAAATGTTATAATTTATACCAACGCCTGCTGCCACATACAAGAAGGATGAACAACTAATTGCTCGACAATGGAGGTGTGAGCCAAGACTCAACCTAAACAATATGCAGTTAACCAATTACACATATTAAATTCAAAGATTAAAACTCCTTTGTTGATTAATTTACCATGATGAGGGTAGGATAAATGCATTAAAAAAAAAACCTTTTGGCAATTATTTCTGATGTGTTGAACCTACCAACAATTGATAATGTAATAATAATTATTAATGCAGGCTTATGCAGCTAGACTCAAATAAATATAACGTGAGCTAAGAAGGCAACACCACGGGCCTGTGTCACTACCATTGTGAGATCATAAGCCGGAGTTTGCTCTTTAAAACACATTTTGCTCCTCAACAGCAATCTTGTACGCTGAAAACTGTCACCACCAGGGTTCACCACCAAGACACTTTCGCCAGAATGTCATCGATATAATGTTCTCTGTTTCGCTTTTTTTAAATGCTCTGTAAATTTAACAACATATCCTGTTTAATGATGAATTTTCCTTATGAGCTAATTAGTGAAATGGTACCCAGCTGTGGTCCAGGGAGTAATGTAGAAAATGTCCATTGGGCGATTCCACGGAAAGTGAGCCTGAGAGGCTATAATGGCACTAGGATACAAAATCTTGACCCATTAACTACGTCTACATTTCCTTGTTATGAAACTAGTTAAAAAATATGATTTTAAAAATTTTTGTGGGAAATAATGGCCATTTTGCATACAGGTATGTATTTTGTTATGTAATTTATTATAATACCCATATTGTTATGTAAACTCAGCAAACAGTGTATTACTAGGTAAATTTCAGCAAATTACTAAGTAATTTCCACAAGTGTCATACACGTAACAAAAGTATGTTACACACGTAATGTCACATTTATATTTTTATGCAAATTACAGTCATATATACATACATACAGAGTTTTCTTATATACCGGGTATATATATACATATAGATATATATATGCTTGTTTAGGATAATGCCACTTATTAGTATATTTCTAAAACTTCACAGATTTTGGACAATAACTGATGTGCCCATCTGAAGTTAGAGTTTTGAGCGTCACGCACGTAACACTAGATTTGACATATTTTACAACATCCACATAATTTATTAATTTATTACAATCAAGTAACCTTATTGTCTTTTGTTATCACAGCATGCATCAGAAATCTTATATTGCTATGTAAACTGTCAATTACTAGATAAATTTCAGCAAATTACTGGGTCAAATTCACAACCATCACACATGTAACATAAACATGTCACACACGTAAAGCCACATTTATAGTTTTATTTTTAAAATATTAACCAATCACACTGTTATACAGGTACACTGTATACCTATACATATGTACTTATTTATGATAAAGAAACTTAGTAACATACTTCCATAACTTCACAAACTTGGCAATAATTGATGCGCCCGTCTAAATTTTGATTTTTGTAAGTCACACACGTAACACTACATGTAACATATTTTTCAAAATTAATTAATGATGAAAATTAAATTTTGCATACACTAGCTATTAAACAAAACATAGAACAATGCTATGATCACATTTTAAACAGTTTGCAACACATTAGCATAGATCTGTAGAAGTTCAAAGATTAAACATGTTGTGCGAATGCCACACACGTAATGGTGGAATTGCCCCATTAATTTTACGGCAGGTGGAAATGTTTTTTGTAGTAGATGACGCAACAAGTCTTAGCTGAGGCAATATCAGTGAATGCACATTGAATTCATCATGGCAAATGATCTGTGGACTAAGTCAAGTAGCAAATGAAAGATGAATATAAACTCGGTACCCAGTTGCTAGGGAGACTATTTATTAGACCGCACTAGTTGAAGGCTGGGTAGACATCAATATAGATCTATGATTACCTGTTCCTACTAGTGACATTGGTAAGGCTATAGTGACAGTGGCATACTCATCAGTTGACAGACATATGGCACAGAGCAAGATGCAGCTATTAATAAAAATGCATGATAAATACAAAACTTGTCAGACAGTGTCTAACAAAACAAAAACAGCTACAATCATTTAGACCTAAAATATTCATGGTAGATTGTTTAGTGAATCTATCTCACATTTGGCTGGATATTTCTTTCATGGTAGTTTTCCTTTTGAATATGAAGTGCCATAGGACAAACATTGTGGAAGTAGTCGTTAATAAACCAACAGATGACACTGGACACATATTTTTGATTCCTCTTGGACATTACTAAAACTGAATTTTAACCACTTGCAGAAAATGTTGGATGATTTTAGTCTCCCAGTATCCCAGTCAGGAGAAATGGTTATTTTCTATGAGTCTTTCAGCAAATCCAGGAGATTAAAGATGTCTGAGAAGAGAGGTTGTGAACATAAAGGTACGTTCTATATAGTTTGGTACTGAGTCCTTAGGACTGTTCAAAGTACTTTACACTTCACTCTCCCGCAGATATCAACATTCATCCGAATGCAATCTCGACTTCTCTAGGAAGCATTCAGAAGCCATGTTGTATGAAGATTATTCATACGCATATATATATATCGACCAGACCGCCACTGTCTATAGTCAGGTACTCATCTACATGGCTAAGAGAACTGGGCAAACATGCAGTGAACACAATTGCAGAAGTTTGAGATGACAACAGGAGGATTCAAACTCAGATTCTCTTGTGTCTACAGTGAGGTGAAATGGAGCAACAGGTGAATTTTTTTTAATGATGCTCTAAACACTGTGCCACCACACACCACAGACAGCGAACACAGCCTTAATGTTGGCAGTAGCTGTAGTAGCTTGTGTGTCCATGTACTTATCTGTTATCTCCCTTGTGTTTTCCAGCTGCAAATAATGGCCGTGTGCCAAACTACAGTTCCCACAAATCTCTTTTACCCAGTTATGCCATCTCAGGACGTAATCATTATTTATACAAACATCTTCAGTGTTTCACTGGTGCGGCGTCAACATTTCTGGTAAGACCGACTGTTTAAGTTTAACCATTGATGCTGCTGTGCACCTGATATAGCACTTCACTGCTATCCGCTTAAATGTTGTTGTGTGTACAGCCATTATCAGAAATGGACTGGAATTAAGTCATTATATTGATGATGATGCAGCAAACCCAAAAATACACAAACCAAGATGACAGGAACATATATCTTTAATAATTATTGTTTGATGTAGCATTCTTATGTTGCCTCTCATGCACAAAACTGCAAGGAATTCCATGTATGTTAATTGTAAACTACAATCAGTCAACTGATAAAACCTAACTTTCAAAATTCAATTCAAATTTTCAACATCTTCTCAGAGAAGTGGTACAGTTTTTGAAAGGACCCCTAAGCTTAATGGCATAATGGAGATGATGGTTCTGACATGATACCATTATAGAATCCATGTTTACACGATGGCTTCCATGATAAACTAAGAAAACAAATGGTCTGTCTCTGTGATGTGCAGGATGAGTGACCTGTGCTCCATCATGAAAGGTTGTGAGCCAAGTTCTGTTCCGCAAGAGGAATGGTAGAAACAACATCAACCTGTACCCTAATAATTATGCAATAACAGGAAGATGCTCATTTAAAAAGAAGAGTCACAGTCTAAAACAGATGCAGCAATCTGCAATCCCAATGATAATACACTGTAGTTTGCAATTTTCTGGGTATTTTATGTATGATTCAACATGTAGCTTGTAAAATATTGTCATAGTTATTTTATTGAAAACTGTGAAGATACATCATAACTTGCAATTAAAAGGCTTGAATCTACCACACATGTTCTTTGTTTAATCAAAACCATAAATTGAGAGCCTTCCTGTATAGTGAGTGATCAAGTGGGTGGGTGGGTGAGTTTGAAAAAAAACATACACAAGTTAAACTGCAAAGAAACTATGAGTCTTTCAATTTATTGGAAGTATTTCTTATTCACCAAAAATGTCCTCATAACTGAGGAGATCACAAACTATTTATAACACAATTAAATGTAAATAAATGTTCAAATATGTAATTAAATTATGCGAGTGAGTGAGTGAGTGAGTGAGTGAGTGAGTGAGTGAGTGAGTGAGTGAGTGAGTGAGTGAGTGAGTGAGTGAGTGAGTGAGTGAGTGAGTGAGTGAGTGAGTGAGTGAGTGAGTGAGTGAGTGAGTGAGTGAGTGAGTGAGAGTGAATTTGACAACGAAACATATACAAGTTAAACAGGAAAGAAATCAAGCCTTTTAAAGTATCTGAAATGTCTTCTCCACCAAAAAAACACATAATGGAGGACATCACAAATTATTTATAGTATAATTTAGTTTTGTGTTCAAACACTTGCCCTTGTTGACATCTGCAACATCTTTCATTATTAATGAGTTGTTGTTAAACAGGTCTGTTAATTATACAATGGGTTAATAACCACGTGTCAAAAAACCTATTAGCACTTTGCATATGTACCACTTGTTGAAGGCAGCCAGTAACTGAGTTAATGCGCTAAAAATATGGTGGCGAATGTAAACTTCGGCTTGGTCCGTAAGCGCGAGTGAGGAGGATTATGCTTGGCCGACTCCCGTTGAGAATTCCTGTATCGCTTCAGTTCAGGAACTGTCCACAACAATACGCGTGTCTTGTGTTATGAACCACTTAGCGACTTTCAAAGTTGATTGCTGTTCAATGAATGCCAGCATTCAAGTCGCTCTGCCCTAAGCCAAGGGCGCGGCTTCCGGGAACTCGCAGCATTTGACACATCCCCCAGGCGCTACAGGGAAGTTGAGTGAAACGATCTGTGAACACATACTCCGACATTCACGCTGTGCAAGCACATCGACGTGAAAGCTACGATGATACCGAATGTATCGGATCGTTCAATTTCCCTCAAAACACTCCAGATGTTCAGTCGCCGAATCCCAGAACGGTGCCTAACATACGGCTACTATGCGAAGCATTCGAGGCCTAACTTTGGCTGGCGCACAGCCCAACTCACTGCCCCAAGCCAAGCCCAAGGTCCAAGTTAGAAACTTCGCGTTATCCAAAATGCTGCGTTCAACCTTGGTTAAATTCGCTGGAGACATCCGTGATGTTTACCTACCTTATATATCGCCTCCGTCAAGTAGTGGATTTTCTCACAACCTTCCATGGTGCCGACGATATCGCGACTGGGTGGAGCAAGAGTAGTGCGCCGTGGAACTCTCGCAGCTACAGCGTTCGGCTGATGCTGATTTAACGCCTGCGAGATGACGCGAGTGACGTCACGCCAAGGTCAGAGGTGAAGCAAGGATGCTCAAGATGAGGATGATGTCGTTTAACGTGCCGCTGATGCTGCTAGCACGTGAACGGACATCGCGCACGTGCGTTTGCGTTTGAGCGTAACGGGCGTGTGTGTACACATGTGTGTGTACACGTATGTGTATGTACACGTGTGTGTGTGTGTACATGTGTGTGTACACGTATGTGTGTGTACACGTGTGTGTGTGTGTGTGTGTGTGTGTGTGTGTGTGTGTGTGTGTGTGTGTGTGTGTGTGTGTGTGTGTGTGTGTGTGTGTGTGTGTGTGTGTGTGTGTGTGTGTGTGTGTGTGTGTGTGTGTGTGTGTGTGTGTGTGTGTGTGTGTGTGTGTGTGTGTGTGTGTGTGTGTGTGTGTGTGTGTGTGTGTGTGTGTGTGTGTGTGTGTGTGTGTGTGTGTGTGTGTGTGTACACGTGTGTGTGTACACGTGTGTGTGTACACGTGTGTGTGTACACGTGTGTGTGTACACGTGTGTGTGTACACGTGTGTGTGTACACGTGTGTGTGTGTACACGTGTGTGTGTGTACACGTGTGTGTGTGTGTGTGTGTGTGTGTGTGTGTGTGTGTGTGTGTGTGTGTGTGTGTGTGTGTGTGTGTGTGTGTGTGTGTGTGTGTGTGTGTGTGTGTGTGTGTGTGTGTGTGTGTGTGTGTGTGTGTGTGTGTGTGTGTGTGTGTGTGTGTGTGTGTGTGTGTGTGTGTGTGTGTGTGTGTGTGTGTACACGTGTGTGTGTACACGTGTGTACACGTGTGTACACGTGTGTGTACACGTGTGTGTACACGTGTGTGTACACGTGTGTGTACACGTGTGTGTACACGTGTGTGTACACGTGTGTACACGGGTGTACACGTGTGTGTGTGTGTGTGTGTGTACACGTGTGTACACGTGTGTGTGTGTACATAAAAAAATCGTGTGTGCGTGTATGTGTGTGTGCGTGCGTGCGTGTGTGGGCGCGCGTGTGCAAGCGAGCGAGCGAAGGAGCGTGCGTGCGTATGCGTTTGCACGTTTGCGAGAGAGCGTACGTGAGTGTTTGAGTGCACGTGCATGAGAAAAGTCTTGTTGATAGTAAATAGTTTGTGCTTAGCGTGTGTAACATTTTCTCTGTGATTTAGCGCTGCGTATTTTCGTTGCCTGTCCTATTCTTTACCCGCCATGCTGTGACCTGTGTGACTCTAGGGCGGAAGCTAGAGTCTATACAATAATTGCTTTTTTTTATATAAATTATAGGATTATATCTTAAAGAATGACCTGAGGACGTGGACTTCATGAAGTGACCTCATGAAGTGACCTCATGAAGTGACCTCATGAAGTGACCTCATGAAGTGACCTCATGAAGTGACCTCATGAAGTGACCCCCTGGTGTGACCATAAGAAATGAACCCGCTTTGAAAACGTGCCCTGGGCCGCACGTTTCTGTACCAAAAACTAGCTGTGAGGCGTCATTAGGGCAAAGCGACGCTGATTTACCACATTCAACAAACGACGAAGTATTGATTAGTTTGCTCCTGGTAGGCCTAATTATAGAACATAGCCAATTAATAATACCCTGTTTTACATTGAATAGATCGCGATTCCTCCGTCTGCTACACCTGGCAGTCCTTACTTGTGACACTGAATCAGACAGATAAAATATAATTAACAGAAAGGTAGGCCGGCCTATAAAGTCCTATATAGACTATGATCCGTGTCGCAGAGACAGTATATGTTATGTCAGAATTAATACCAGAGGGCAAGATGAAGGAGGTTGCAGCTCTGAATAGTTGTGTATCACTGTTTACCTTTTAGTAATAATTAAGAAATGAACATAATACGTTTGTATACGTGTCTATAGTAGGCCCTACGCACTTACAGGAGCTTAATGCGTTTGTCCTTACAATGCATAGACCCCATACTCTGGCAATGAAGACACTGTGCGCGTGTGCGCGTGTGCGCGTGTGCGCGCGTGCGTGCCTGTAAAATTTGTTGCCGCGACATTCAACATTTTTGAAGCTTTTCAGGCTATCCGAAAACCTCGACTTGCTCCCCCCTTGAGGCCCACCAACAAAACCCATCTTATATTCAGGCTCTCAAAAAAACTATAATTTCACCAACGAATGTTTGGGGGGCTAATCTTACTTCCAACCCCCAACCCCCCACCACCAAAACAGTTACACCAGGGAAAGTACAACGCTTCCCTAAATATCGGGTGGCTTATCATATATCCACCCCCCCTCTTCCCCCGGTTCCGGCGCCTTGGTCTAAGGATGTGTTTTGGTAAAACAAATACTCAATTACCTATGCATTGTACATGCATGGTGATGTTAGCCTATGTGCGTCACTGACAGGTATTTGCTTATCACAATGATCGACACTTCGCGTGCCCTGTCAACGGCACACACAAAACTACACCATTTAGCCATGTTTTTGTTATTCGATTGATGAATTATATATATGAGACAAGATATATTTCACGTATAAAAAAACTGGTTTATTAACCATCTACCAGCTACGAGGGGGTGGCATGAGGTGGGAGGCGGAGGGAGGAAGCGGACGCTTGTCCCATATGTTGGTGGAAGGCTAATTGACCTCAAACGGCGGGTGGGATTGGTGGGACATGGGACATGGGACTGGCCCCGAAACGTGGCGGGAGATGCGAGTGTGGTCGTAAAACAGGTGCGAGATGGGAAGTTGAGATCCAACAGGGCTCTGCCGCGACTCGCTTGGCTATAACTACCTCATAGTAGGCACCAGGGTCTGCTAGCATATTAGGAACAGCACATTTGATGCAGTTACGACTCGCGTTGCTATGGCATGACTTTGTATACCGACGGAATTCCTTATACCAGGACCAAGCTACATCATTTGTAAGACCAAACTAACATATGTCACGCCCGTTGCGTAGTTGACTGAGGGTGCGTTTTCGACTTGCGATTGCTGGCTCCCCAACTGCACCCCGTGAAGGCTCACCAAAAAAAAACTGTACCCCAGTTGAGATTTCCAACTGCCCCACTGAGGTCTGAGGCTTCCCAAATACAAAATTTCCCTTGAGCCTAACTATTTTGCCTCAACGGTAGATGGTACTACGCACCCAATGCACCCCAGCTAGCCTGCGGGCCTGTGTGTTCCCACACTTTAAGGTAACAGACAACGGAGGGTCGGTGATGGATGGTCGGCTGTACTTTCGCTGCCATACCACCTGGGTCGATGCCAAATAACCTATTAGCAGGTACCAACGTTCACAATGAGTATGATTAATTATTAATAATTACTTTTCACGCACTATTCTAAGATCGACGTGTTTTGATGTACCAATACACGAAGGCATCAAAGTTTACATGCATGGTGTGCTGCCAGTAATTTGTCATACTAAATGTCGGTTTGATAAACGAGAGTTAGTGTGAAGCTGTAAAGGTGAGTTTGCGGCTACACGCACACAACAGTTCATCGTCAGAAATTCGATGCGGTTAAATATGCCTACTATACAAGGAACAAATACAAGTTGGCCATAGTGTAAAATTTCGAGAATTCCACTTGATGAAGCGATCTTCTGGGGTTTCATATCATCTCCTCTATGCAAGATGTTTCTCTTCCGCACCTGAATAAAGGCTAATGCAGCGGTTCTTAACTGTTTTCGCTGCGACCCAAATTCCAGTCGCGGGACTTGCTTGGCGACCCATGCCTTCGAACAGTTGATTTAAATAATTATAAATATAAATAATAAAAGAGAACATCCTTTGCATATTTTTCAATGGTGCCAAGTCTACCGCTTAGGTGGTCGAACATACCCTTTTTCTAAAAAATTTGGATAATCTCACGGCCGCTTTAGTCCCCAAACCTGCCATTTGACGATTTCAAGGTTTAAAAATTAATTACTAATTTTTTATCCAATTATACAGCCTAATTAACCAACATTTCACGAATTTGCCTCATGATAAGTAAATAAATTATACCCAAAATTTGAAGAAAAAAGATCCGGCCATAGTGCGGTTCCCCATTCTGCATGCAACCCCTTCGCGACTGCAGCACGAGGCTCTAGATTTCCATATACCGCCAGGACATCATGAAAAGATCTACCGCCTTTTGTGAATAATTACTTGGCACACATGCTAACTAAATCAAGGATGGCGAACGGAGTCGGGGAGATTTGGCATGGTATGAGTTCCAACACCTGCAGAACCTCTGATGTCAGCCGCAGCACAATTAGAAGAACACATATCGCGTCAACAACATTTGCACAGACGAGACAATAGACCTACAATTATTGTCCTCCGTGAGAAGGGATATTTTCTGATAGCCGATCTACATTGTTCGTTCGGTAACGTACGTTATAGGCCCTACATCGCGTATTCTGTGACACCACTCCTAGCAGTTTCCAACACGTACCGAAGAGTGAAGAGTGTCATCGCAATTATTTTACAGTGACAGTGTAGTCTACACGTTGTGCTTCGGGCTAACTCGTTCCGAAAATCCAGCTATCTCGCCATAGTGACATACTGCTCGTTCTCCCGTTTTTTCGCGGCTGCTTTCTGGGGTTATTACTGGCGGCCATCTTAGAAAACTTGGGTGATGGCTAGTTAAGTTGCTTCCCCTCCACGTATAAATGCATGTAAACACTTTATGTCAGTCTTGTCAATGCATGTACATTCCATTGACGAATTTTTCTGAATTTAACATTTTCTTTTACGAGCGAACTGTCTTTGATTTAAAACCAAACTCATATCCCACAATGCGATTTATATGTCCGGTTTCAGTCGCACACGACGGGACATGCGCAGACTGTGACGAGGAGTGCGAGGGTACACATGACATCATGGGAACCTCAAATCAGACTTGCATCGAGATGGTACAGACTCGAGAGGCAAGCTGAAGGACGACTTTTCCACGACTTCAATCGCTCATCAATTGTCTCTGTTCTCGTCACCAGACTCGAAACCAGGTTTACATGAGTTCTATGATGTGCGTACGTAGACACGAACAGCCTTGTCGACATCAACCTGACGTCTCCACGATGTACATAGTCACGAACATCCTTGTCGACATCAACCCGACGTTCCTACGATGTTCAAAGACACAAACAGCTTTGTCGACATCAAACCGACGTCTCCACGATGTACTTAGACACGAACAGTCTTGTCAACGTCAACCTAGCGTCTCCTCGATGTACATAGGTACGAACAGCCTTGTCAACATCAACCCGACGTCACCATGACAACATAGACACGAACAGCCTTGTCGACATCAACCCGACGTCTCCGCGACATACGTAATCACGAACATGGATACTTGTCGACATCAACCCGATGTCTCCACTGCGTGCATGCAGTCATGAACACATTTGTAATTGACATCAACCTGACGTATCCACGATATACACAGTCACAAACAGCTTTGTTGACATCATGCAACCTTACAACACATTTCCCAAACAAGATACAGAACTACTGAAGCGAGAAGCCAGCATGGACACCCCACGTACTATATGCTCCGGGATCAAAGTATGCCTACACCTCAATCCTTTCTTCCCTTCTTTTATACGTCTCTCGGACTCTAGTCCACCTCCGGGTGCATTCTAGAATCCTGAACTAGGCCTGTGATCTAGACTTAAACAATGTTTTAAACCTTTGTTTGATCTTTTCCGCAAGACCTCTTACTTCTGGAACACTTGTAGAGCAATAACTATTTGCACTTGGTTAAGCGCTCGCAATATGTGCGCAATCTAATTATAGTAGGTATATATATGTAGTGTACTAACGAACGGTCACGGCCATAATGCGGGCAACCTGCTATTCAAGAAACAGTCTTAAATGAGTCTCTAATGAGAGTATAAGATCGATGTCTCGTGACAGTCAATTCAGTCAGGTACATGCAGACTGCGCAACGATGTCAGACGTAACAAACTTGAGTCACACATTCGAAGGCCCGTGTAGGACGCTCAAAACACTACCCCGCTGAAAACACTACGGCAGTGTTCTGAGGATACACACAAAACACAAGGGTAGTGTTTTCGAGTGGCAGTGTTCTCAACTTACTACACCGGGAGTATTCAGAACAAATTTTTGTTTTAAACGGAAACAGACATACGACAATCAATGCAACTGAAGCCCGTTAACATACATGGTCTAGTCCAGAATATTTAACTGTATAATTATTGACCATACGAATTAGCAGTTCACATTTTGTGTAATGTATGTACATCGAACTTACATTCAGACCATCCACCACTTTATTACACTAAAAACCCAGATTGCAAATGGACAAGGATTCTTTCGACTTATTTGGAGTCCAACAAGTCTGTAGCAATGTGTTATCCACTCTTTCAACACATTTATCAATGTCATTTGTCCCACACAATCAGTAGATACTGTGTTCCATTCATGTATTGTTCCCTGTGCGAATCAATACTTACTGTTCTTTCTCTAACAATACATTCAATATCCTCTAGCTCTTCTATCTATAAGTGAGACAAATATTGTTATCAATTTCTTAACCATTCCCGTCTTAATCTCCTTGTCTCTATAGTTATTAAACCATTTCAAGTGTTTCTCATAACAGCTGACTCTCAGTTCAGGAATTATTTGGTGAATATTGCAGAGTTAACGTTTATGGGGAGTTACAAGGAAATCCTTGTAAACCAGCCCAATGAGGTCAATGTAGAAGTCTTCTGTATCATGCAGTTGGCATGTGAAGCGTTAATTGATGAATGAGCTGTCATTTGAACAAAACACAAGACAACCAGCACTGCAAAATAAAAATGTTTTAATAAATGTCATAATGTAACGCATGCCTTGAAATGCCAAAACAAAAACAAGTAACACAACTTAAATTCAACACATGGGTAAGATTCATGCGCAATAAGGCCCAGGTTAACTATGATGCTTGAAAGATTGGATATATGCCAAGACTCGATGGTATAAGCACAATAAAAACAACAACACATTGTAAAAACAGCAACGAATAATTTGTGTTAGTCTTCCACATTAGGCAACATGATTGTTATAAACCAGGTGTAATAAGTGAGTAAATACTCGACAGTGCATCGACTGTGACTGACATCAGATAATATCCACAGATCAAGAGACTCATTTCCAGGTTAGGATTCTAGGATTCTATCAGTGGCATATTAAGGTGGCACACCAGGCCATGTTAAGCACACACTCAGTTGCACCATTATGTTTTAGCATGAGAAACTAAGGGGTGACTAAACTTGCTCCTTTGGCCTACCATTCTCCGAGATCCTAGACCCACTAATGGATCACACAAAGCATGGTGCCGTGATATTATCAATACAGCCCTGTACTGCCACACTGCTCTTGTTATGGTATCACCCACTGACAAACGAACTCTTAAACAGTAATATATTTCACATACTATAAACAAGGCATGAATTACAAGATGTGACATATGCTTTGCTCAACAGCAGTTTATTACTAAGTTTTTCATTTTATTATAATAATTAATTCCGCAGACATATAGTATAACCCATTCACCAGATATCTACAATCAACTTTTACCCACAAGCGTGTATGCATCTATGCAAATGTTCATTGTGCAAGAATTATTTGTGTGCCTACTCATAAATAAAATTAACTATCAAAAAGAGATCACACACACCCAGTAAGCGACAGTGATTAAAATAACTTTTTCCGTATAATACAAACAAGTATTTTAACACATTAGTGAAACAGCATTAAATGTGCATACCTTGCATAACAAGAGTGTTTGGTGAAATATGGCTGCTCAAAAATAATTATTTCACATCTGTAGATAATATTACAATATAAAGATTGTACTGTATATCTTCTGTTGGACAGTGTGCCTGCATCTCAGCGACAGATAACAGCATAAAAGGGTGAATTGTCGAGGAGACTACACCCTGTACATTCATCTGTCTTTCTTTGTGTTGGACGAGTTCTCGCCACTGCCTATGTGTCCATCCATCTCTGGCTGGTTGACGAAGCCATCATCGAGTACTTCTATGGCACATCGCCGTGGAAACCAGCCTCGTACCCGTTGCTCTGCAAGGGTCACAGTGATTGGGTGACGTTAGAAGAATAAGTCATGAATGTCATCTTCAAAAAGATTTAATGAGATTGCCGTACATAACAAAACAGTTGCAATCACATACACGCATGCATGCATGCACACACGCAATCCCTAGTTGGCTTATCAAAGGTCCAACACTTGTTGTATCTATGTGTAACTGCAAGATATTTGTTAATTTTCACATTATTTACGGTGCTAGCCTTTAGACAATTGGTAGATAATTTGCTACATTTGGTTATCCTCTCTGTGAGAATGAATACTTTCTCGTATCTAATCTACGCTGTTCCTTCAGTAATCTTACTTCACGTTCTCCAAGTCTTCTATTTTGTTGTAGAATGCAGTGAATTACTATCACCTACGATGTGGCATGCTAGGGCAGAGCAACTAAGACTCGTGTTACATTAGACCTGTGTAAGTTCATGTAACCTTTGATTGGTAATAGTAAACACATTTAAACTCTCAATTAATAATACTTTTACTTTACACAGTCAGTTTACCTTGTATCCCGTGATGTTTCGACTGCTCTCATGAGATATAAGGTAACTTGACAGTGAAAAAAGGAAAACTATAACTAACTTTGAACCATCCGGTCTGATGAACCTCTTCACTCATATTTAAACACCATTTTAAACATCTTGCCATTTTTAAAACTGATGTTCTTATATAGCGTTGTATCCTGTCCTTAGGACTGCTCAAAGCGCTTTACATTTAACTCCTTGGCAGACCTAATTAACCAAACACCATCTTGACACCATGGGAAACATTCAGCCCTGCTGCAATTACCGTGTGAAGACTATTTGTACACATATATCTACTCTTGTTTATAGCCAGGTACTCATTAACACAGCTGAGTGAACTGCAACGATGTGAAGAGAATGAATATGTTCAAGTTTCTACGTGGCAGCAAGAGGACTCGACCTCAAATCTTGCCCCCCATAAATCAACATTATGTTAAAGAAATGTTAGTGAGGCATTCACTTACTCCTATTGTCGTTCTGCTTTGTATCTATGACTTTGGTTCCGTACAGCCAATGCCTGCAACATGATGAAGAATATAACAAAAGATTCAGTTAACTGGTGAAAGACAATTCTATGTTGCGACATAACGTAAAACATTTCCTTCACATGTTCACACTATTTAATTAAGAGAGAATCGGCAAAACATATATTATTTGGCTTCACAGCTTTACATTTGTAATTAAAATGTCTGTTTGATGCTAATGATGCTGCACTAATTAGCATGCAGCTTTCATTATTTATGCTGGTGCACTAGAAATTGTAAAATTAATTGAAATTGTATACTTTCACATCTTCTTGATTTCACATTAATTATGTACTTGAAGTACATTCAAACAGACTGAAGTTGTTTTTAGTATCGTTTGTCTTTTTACAGCTTGTTACTGTTCACAACCGTAAACACAGCATATCATTTATTGTTGTTAAAAAAAACAATTCATCATTATTACAATTCGTCATTATTACAATATTACAATTCATCATTATTACAATATTACAATTCATCATTCTTACAATATTCAACTGCACTGTCGAATCATCAAATGCTGAGCTTGCACTATATATTTTTTATAGTGGACTTCCTATAATTACTTGGGACTTGGTCAAACTGTTCCTTATATCCAAAGTGCTGTACATCTTTGCATATACGATACAGTGCAGGCTAGAATGTGGATTTCAAAGCTGTTCCTTTTAAATCAAGTCAGGTGCCTTAGTGATTTGACTGAACAGATTGTAACATCTAACGAAGTGAGAAGAATCAAACCTTTTCCAGCGGGTGATGACAGTGTGGTCTCCCTTGCACACTCTGATGCGTGGTTCGTCCGTGCAGGGAGAGCCGAGGCAGATGCGCGGCCCCATGTAAATGGGACAGATGGTACCACTGAAGGGCTCCTGGATGAGGTACTCCACACTGTGGTCTTGCTTGTCCTTCTTCTGCTGCAGCTGCTCAATCTGGCAAACATTAAAAAAGACTGCTACCCAGAGAGCTAAGGCCACACACACCAGTGAAATGGTGGTTTTTAACAAATAATAATACTTTTTATGTTTATTATCAATAAAGTTCCATTTTGTAACAATTACAATGCAATATTTACACATGTGTTGAATGAAGAAAGACAGTGTTTACATATTACTATTATTAAACAATATCTGCTCAAAATAGCAGATACTTTGTCTGTTATCATGGAAACTGGGGGTTTGGCTGACATAAGTTCAATATTTTTACTCAGTAAAATCTATTCTATACTTTGGGTAGAAAAAAAATTGCACTATTTGTAAAAATCTCGAATGGACAGAGTTTTTTTTAGGTTAAAAATGCAGTCATGGGCTTGTCTATTGAAATGTGTATAACTCAGTTACTACCAGAGATAGAGATAATAGGTATACATCATTGGAAATTGTTTTAAAAAACTGGCATTCTCTAACGTGTATCAATTAATATATTATGTATCAATTAAAAAAATTAAAATATTAACAACATTTCTAATCAGAGAAAAAACTTGAAATAATCATCAGTTTTCATTCTATATTTTTATCATTTACATACATACCTGAAGATTTAACCAGTATAAAGGCAAATACATTGGTAATACAACTACAAAATTTTGATAACTTGTACACAAAAATAAAACAAGTTATGATTAATGAATAACGCAATGCCCAATTAGATGGCAGTCACGATTAGAAACAAAATATACTGGTATCACATAAATGTTTGTCAACTGAAATGTGTATAACTCAATTACTACCAAAGCTAGAGAAAATATGTATACACCCATGGAATCATTAATAAATTGACATTCTTATTTATTCAGAGATATCCGTCCATGGATTTGGTTCATCTGCTTTATGACCCATGGCAGCTTTTCGAGTTGGCAGCCACTATCATCGATCACGGTGCGCTTTGTGCTCTACAAGGGGCGATGAAGCCAGAGAGTGTCTCTTACTTGAAGAAGGACCAACAAAGGAAGCATCATCTTCACTGTCATTGCTATCACTACTCCTGTCTTCACTGTCACTGCTATCACTCTCTTCACAGCACTACTCCTGTCTTCACTGTCACTGCTGTCACTCTCTTCTACAGCACTACTACTGTCTTCACTGTCACTGCTATCACTCTCTTCTACAGCACTACTCCTGTCTTCACTGTCACTGCTATCACTCTCTTCACAGCACTACTCCTGTCTTCACTGTCACTGCTATCACTCTCTTCTACAGCACTACTCCTGTCTTCACTGTCACTGCTATCACTCTCTTCACAGCACTACTCCTGTCTTCACTGTCACTGCTATCACTCTCTTCTACAGCACTACTCCTGTCTTCACTGTCACTGCTATCACTCTCTTTACAGCACTACTCCTGTCTTCACTGTCACTGCTATCATTCTCTTCACAGCACTACTCCTGTCTTCACTGTCACTGCTTTCACTCTCTTCTACAGCACTACTACTGTCTTCACTGTCACTGCTATCACTCTCTTCTACAGCACTACTCCTGCTTCATTGTCACTGCTATCACTCTCTTCTACAGCACTACTCCTGTCTTCACTGTCACTGCTATCACTCTCTTCTACAGCACTACTGCTGTCTTCACTGTCACTCTCTTCTACAGCACTACTACTGTCTTCACTGTCACTCTCTTCTACAGCACCACTCCTGTCATCACTGCCATTGCTGTCACTCTCTTCTACAGCACTACTCCTGTCTTCACTGTCACTGCTATCACTCTCTTCACAGCACTACTCCTGTCTTCACTGGCACTGCTGTCACTCTCTTCTACAGCACTACTCCTGCTTCACTGTCACTGCTATCACTCTCTTCTACAGCACTACTCCTGTCTTCACTGTCACTGCTATCACTCTCTTCTACAGGACTACTCCTGCTTCACTGTCACTGCTATCACTCTCTTCTACAGCACTACTCCTGTCTTCACTGTCACTGCTATCACTCTCTTCACAGCACTACTCCTGTCTTCACTGTCACTGTTGTCACTCTCTTCTACAGCACTACTACTGTCTTCACTGTCACTGCTATCACTCTCTTCACAGCACTACTCCTGTCTTCACTGTCACTGGTGTCACTCTCTTCTACAGCACTACTACTGTCTTCACTGTCACTGCTATCACTCTCTTCACAGCACTACTCCTGTCTTCGCTTTCACTGCTATCACTCTCTTCACAGCACTACTCCTGTCTTCACTGTCACTGCTATCACTCTCTTCACAGCACCACTCCTGTCTTCACTGTCACTGCTGTCACTCTCTTCTACAGCACTACTATTGTCTTCACTGTCACTGCTATCACTCTCTTCTACAGCACTACTCCTGTCTTCATTGTCACTGCTATCACTCTCTTCTACAGCACTACTCCTGTCTTCACTGTCACTGCTATCACTCTCTTCACAGCACTACTCCTGTCTTCACTGTCACTGCTATCACTCTCTTCACAGCACTACTCCTGTCTTCACTGTCACTGCTGTCACTCTCTTCTACAGCACTACTACTGTCTTCACTGTCACTGCTGTCACTCTCGTCACAGCACTACTCCTGTCTTCACTGTCACTGCTATCACTCTCTTCTACAGCACTACTCCTGTCTTCACTGTCACTGCTATCACTCTCTTCACAGCACTACTCCTGTCTTCACTGTCACTGCTGTCACTCTCTTCTACAGCACTACTGCTGTCTTCACTGTCACTCTCTTCTACAGCACTACTACTGTCTTCACTGTCACTCTCTTCTACAGCACCACTCCTGTCATCACTGCCATTGCTGTCACTCTCTTCTACAGCACTACTCCTGTCTTCACTGTCACGCTCTTCTACAGCACCACTCCTGTCTCCACAATCACTGCAGTCACTCTCTTCTACAGCACTACTACTGTCTTCACTGTCACTGCTGTCACTCCCTTCTACAGTACTACTACTGTCTTCACTGTCACTGCTGTCACTCTCTTCTACAAAACTACTCCTGTCTTCACTGTCACTCTCTTCTACAGCACTACTTCTGTCTTCACTGTCACCACTGTCACTCTCTTCTACAGCACTACTACTGTCTTCACTGTCACCGTTGTCACTCTCTTCTACAGCACTACTACTGTCTTCACTGTCACTGCTGTCACTCTCTTCTACACCACTACTACTGTCTTCACTGTCTCTCTCTTCTACAGCACTACTACTGTCTTCACTGTCACCGCTGTCTCTCTCTTCTACAGCACTACTACTGTCTTCACTGTCACCGCTGTCACTCTCCTCTACAGCACTACTCCTGTCTTCACTGTCACTGCTGTCACTCTCTTCTACAGCACTACTACTGTCTTCACTGTCACTGCTGTCACTTCCTCCTACAGCACTACTCCTGTCTTCACTGTCACTTCCTTCTACAGCACTACTCCTGTCTTCACCGTCACTGCTATCGCTCTCTTCTACAGCACTACTCCTGTCTTCACCGTCACTGCTATCGCTCTCTTCTACAGCACTACTACTGTCTTCACTGTCACTGCTATCACTCTCTTCTACAGCACTACTCCTGTCTTCACTGTCACTGCTATCACTCTCTTCTACAGCACTACTCCTGTCTTCACTGTTACTGCTATCACTCTCTTCTACAGCACTACTACTGTCTTCACTGTCACTGCTATCACTTCCTCCTACAGCACTACTCCTGTCTTCACTGTCACTGCTATCACTCTCTTCTACAGCACTACTACTGTCTTCACTGTCACTGCTGCCACTCTCTTCTACATCACTACTCCTGTCTTCACTGTCACTCTCTTCTATAGCACTACTACTGTCTTCACTGACACTGCTATCACTCTCGTCTACAGCACTACTACTGTCTTCACTTCAATCTGCTGCATTATCAACATTCCACTGTTCAAGCAATGTCAATGCTTGTTCAGCAGAATATCGTCGGTGAATTTATCTAGTGGACATTGCCATTTTTGTGTCTACTAGGTTAAAGATGACATGTCTCCCTAAACCGGTTAAAATGCAAAACTATTTGGCCAATAGTGACGTGTTTTGTGGCCATGTTAGTTTGAATGATATGGCATGCTATTTCACTGGATAATATTTTTAGTATTACCGTGAAGTGTCTAATATAAACAAATTTTCACGACCACCTCACCATGCCACTGTGAGCGGCTTGCCGTATGCACATGCATGTAACAATAGCCACTGTCATCGGCTCTCCATAGCGAGAGTTAAACTAGCACACATGCTTGCACACATACATTCACACACCACATACAGCAGATAATCTGTTCCATTCATTTAGCATCCTCTGTGAGAATGAATACTTTCTGATGTCTAATCTTCATTGTTCCTTCACCAATGTTGTTTCATGTCCTCTAGTCCTTCTGTCTTTCTTAATTGACATAAATACTTGTATAAATATTTTTGTAACCATTCATTATCTACACGAAGCATACCATGAAACCCTATATACCACTACCGACAGCCTACTCACAGTGAACGTGTACTGGTGACAATCCTCTCTGACGGGCCACCAGAAGCCGTCCAGTTCGGGTCGGTGTCTCACATGACACACCATGCACCAGTTGGCCCAGCAACCCAGGTTGTAGGGATACACAAACTCCTCATCCTCATCCAGTCTCCGGTAGTTGGCCTAGTCCGGGCAAGACAAACACACACTGAAACAAGCTCTATAAACACCATGCCTATACGTGACATGCCACAGAGAACCAGGTAGTCAGTGCACAGACTATTCTGCCCAAACAGCTGTGTACGTCATGTCACATTGATTGATTGTTTATTTAGGATCAATAATGTTAAAAAATTGTGTCCCGTGGGTACAACACGTGCTAATTACATACACACACAACACTATTACATGAATACAATACAGAATACAACGTTTTACAAACACTCATCATCATATGTAATGCACCGTAATGGTGAACTGATAATATCCAATGGTAATAATAATAATACACAAATATTCCAGTCAAACAGATTCCTACAAGTGTCTATCGAACTTCATTGCAGAATCAAAGTTTATTGTACGCAGAGCTTTCCTAAATTGTATTTTGGATGTTAAGTTAACTATGCGTTCAGGTTGTCGGTTCCAGATAGATACATCGTCCTATCAATTGTGTGATTCTGTCAGAAATGAATATCTTAAAATGTAATTTTTCAATATCCAGTTTATTTTCCTCTGCGAATAATCCAAAATTAATAGAATGCAAACATTTACAAACCCAAAGATTAAAAGACAGTAGACAGTATGAGTCAAGTTGACACTGTTTCTCAAAACATCGCTTTTTAAATTTTTACTTATAAATTAAATTACTGATGATAGTTCAACAAATGAGGTATCGTTTTAAAGTTCACGATCTGTGGAATCAAAGAATGCACAAAACTTCATTTCCCAATTTTGCTATTTAATACCCACTTTGCTGGGGCCGGTCATGTACATGTTGATGTTTTGGATCCGCATTCTATATGGTTAGATCAGCTCCAAGCATGGCATCAAAATTCAGGTAAATATCATTATGATAATTATTATTTGTTAAGAATCATAATTTCACTGTGGATGATTTCAAGCAGAGAAGAGTGCAGAGCAGAGAAAAGTTGGCTTGATGTTATGTGAACTCTGAAAACAGCCGACTACTAGAATGGGACCTGATACAACCACCAGATTTTGATAACCGAATATATGGGTATTATAGTGTCAGGTCAGAAATGCCCTTCTTCTTTAATTGTGGAGCACAATAGCAGAGCGGTAAGAGCTCCGGACTCTTGACTGAGAGAACACGAATCCTGTCTGGCAATGTTGAACCTTGGGAAAGTTCATTTATTCTACATTGCTTCAGTTCACTCAGCTGTATGATTGAGTACCTGGCTATAGATAGTGGTGGATATTTTTGTACGAATAGTCTTCGCGCATTAATAGCAGCGAGGCTGAATGCTTCCCAGAGAAGTCGAGATGGTGTTCGATTGAACAAGTCTGCCAGGGAGTAATGTATAATTCTCTTTGAGCAGTCCTGGCGCTATATAAGAACTTGTCTTTACCTTTTATTATATGTTGTAACCAGTTGAATAAACACATAATAGCATATACCATTTTGTATTTTTAGTTTCATGTATAACTGTATATATAAATATATATATAGTATATACACACACACACATATATAGAAAACTAATAGTATATGTATATATATATACAGTGTTTCTGCCAGCAGGGTAAAAGGGTAAAATTACGTATCCAAAAATAATTCTAGGGTATAGATACGTACCAAAATTAAATCCAGATTTTAACATTTTGTTTAATATTCTGTGCAATGAAACTCATATTTGATGACGTTTTTAAAGGTGAAGAATGAGCCCGTGCCAACACATTTATGCTAGCTATTCTGTGATTGGCTAAACGTGGTATTCACTGCGGGATTGAAGCCTTCACCTCAGGACAGAACATGGTGTTCCGGTATATTGGTAGGCTTAATGTAAAGAATACGGCGTGCTGTCATGGCTGTACATTTTTCGCGATGTTTTCGAGTATTCATTGTTTCTTGGTGAAGAAAAATAACGCAACAAGATACCATACTACAGTTTACAATTTTCCTGCTGACTGTTACATTTATTATTCATTCTCCTACGAAACATGGAAATGATCACCATGAGCCGGGCGGGATTTCCGACTTCAAATGCCGGGAAATAGTTTCTCCGAGCATCTAGAAATCCAATTTTTTCTGGGGGAGGGCCCCCACACCCCTGCCCATCAGGATGCCCATGGCAGGCTTAGCCTGCCAGTTCCGCGGTCTCACAATTGACTACCTCCGTACCCAAATTATTTTTTTTTGGCGGAAACCCTCATATATATATATATATAAATATATATATAACATAACTTTAAAATACTATTCATTTAAATCAAATGAGGCACTCACCTTGTCTTTGATCCAGGTCTCAACACCTGTCTCATTCCTTAGGATACTTCTAACCTAGAGACAATGAGGAAGAGTTCTGTTAAACACGTATGTATGGCAAGGTGAGAGACTAAGTTTTATAACATGTCAGCAACAAAATGTGAACATTGATAAAATAATGTAACACTTGACATGCCAAATGGAAAGTAACAGCCTATTCATACACACACATGCACACAAACGCACAATAAAAGCACCCTATTGTCCAAAATGGTGACTTAACATCCTATTGATATATTCAATCTTAATATTTGTTAACTTAAATCCTAATATTTTTTAACTTAAATCTCAATACATGTAATGTATATTGATTTTTTGTGTTCAATTATATTTCAAAACCTATTTGTAAATCAATGTCTTATTGATATTGTCATGCATATTTGTATGAATAAGGTTTTTTATGGGGATTCTATATCTTTTTTGTAACAGTTAATTATTAGTATTTATATTTTACTATTATTTTATGTTCTTTATATAGATTTTATTTATATTTGTGTCTACACAAACTTTATCTTAAATAAAAGCATCCATTCTTTGACTCACCTGTATAAAGAGCAGACCTCCCACTGCCAACACAACTCCAATGGCGAGACCCACGGCAAACATCCCAGCAATGAAAGCATTGACTGTGAGAAAGACATCAGGCTCCTCCCCACTACCAAATGAATGATAGAATGTCTGAAATAAACATCAGAGTACTCACACTCTGAACAGTCTAATGATCATACTGGCTGCCAGATATTTTGCCAGTTAGCCATCCAGACTGGCTAGCTGTTATTATGTAGTATGACTATTATATTTTATGTATTGCTTATTCAGTTGTAATATTTTTCAACTTGAACTTTGAACTCAAGATGGCAACACAAGTGAGACACAACAGTGTCTATTAATGTAAATAAACATTTAATTAGCACAACAAAAATGTGTGCACCAATTAATAACTATCAATGGTCCAGTGATAATTATAAACGAGTTGCATTTTCCCATACCGTGTGGCTTCCGAACATGTCATATGAACATTGAACAACACTTTTAAACAATGGTATCTTTTCACAAAACATGTTTTCGTTGTTCGATAATTATATGTATTTCTCTAAAAACAACTTTACATATAACTGAAAATGATAACTGATCACACAAGATAAATTTATTGGAAACATAAACTAGTTCATCGCTGATAAGATCGATGAATTCATGAGGACAACACTAGGTATAGCTCACCCTATACATGGCCCAGTACATGGATGGAATGATGATACAAAGAGAGTGGACACAGCCGATTGGAGCATACAGCAGGAATGCTGTAAAACTCAAGTGGTTCCTGTGTCCAACGCAGTTGTTGACCCACGGACAGTGATGATCCATCTTCATGATACATCTGGAACAAACAAGTAGCACCCAAATTGTCTATGTGTGCAGAAAAAATCACAGGAAAAGAAGTCGCAGAAATATGTCATAGTTTTGATTAAGAAAAAGTGCACAGCTCAGGAGAAATGAAGACAGCCACTCCCTAATGGCCCTAACATGGACCCAAATTGGAAGTGTACATTTGGTCCACTGAAGACAACCGGGTAAACCATTGGGAAAGAATGACAACAAGTCAACAACAGAGATAGAAAATAGGGAAAGACAGGTGGCGAGAGACAGGAAAAACTGGAGAAGAGGCACTGATGCCCGAAGAGGACAGGTAAAGTAATACAATTTGAGGGAAAAAAACATGTTTCATAAATGAAGATATAGTCAAATTTCAGGAAATAATACTGCATTAAATGTTTGTCAGTTAATACATTAAATTATATAACAATAGTACATTTTTAAAAGGGAGGTTGTCTGTTCCATTATGTAATTATCAGTATGAAGTTTGCCGATTCAATGCTGAATCTGTTTGTTCTTAGTCCCAATTTGATCTGGTGTGTGGGAAAAGCCAACTTTAAAAGCAATAAGTGCCAATAAGCAATTAGAGCCTATAACGGCTGTTTACAAATTGAAGGTTTTGTTAATGACTTGACCATTTTGTAGATATAACTTTCAAATTATGAACACTGTTTTGCATTTATTATATGATACTTGCTTAAATGCTATACCTTCAACATATTGAGTCTAGTGTTAAAAACAATATATAGATAAATGGTAATGATTAAGGAATGGACATTGTATGTCTAACTTCAGTTTGGAGTGACTAGGAAACTACTGTAAGTTATTTTTTATTACTGAACATTCTTCAGGATAGTTCGTTTTCAAATTCGAAACTTTCATTTTTCATATCCAAGAATCATGTTAAATTACCTGGTAGAGGTCACGTCAACGAAAGCCTCTACCAGGTAATTTAACATGATTCTTGGATATGAAAAATGAAAGTTTCGAATTTACTGTAAGTTATCCATACATGTGCTTGAGATAAGTTGTTTCCACAAAACAAAGCACCTGGAAGGGCCGTGCTCATGTTTTGAGTTCTATGGGTATTCAAATCATTGGAGTTCAAGGTATCAAAGTTTGAGTTAACAAAGTTTGCTGGATTTACCTTTGGCATTTCCTACAGTGGTGAGATCTCGGTGGTTTGTAGCCTTCACAGACTGTACAGTATTGTAAAAATTGTATGTCTTCTTTCTTTTCCTGCAAATGCAAATTCAAACCATTAATATCAACATTTAATAAGGCAGCATTTTGTGTAGTTACAGTAGTAAATTTAGTCATGAATCTGGTAGAATGAACAGAACAATTGCCAAAAGGTGTTTGCACAAATACACAAACTCTATTACAAAAGAAAAGTTGGAAACTCATGAGCAGCTTTAATCTGGTCATGCCAGGAAACATGCAAGTAAACTAGGAAAACTAATTCAATGTACATTCAAGACACATATACATGTATACGGTTATGCAAAACAAAGACTCCTGTCATGTTTGCTGTAATAATATTATTATACAAAATGCTCATCAAGGTCGAAAATAAATAAAATGACATCCGAATATGTATATATCATGTTATGATGATCGTAGGGTAGTAGGGTACTAAACTAGAACTAGTTACCATACATACAGTCAACATACATTTTGTCTCATTCTGCTGACTCAGCCTGACTGCAACGTGAAGGAACCTACACCAATTTATTAGCTCATACATACTGGTATATATACACCTAACTCTACTGACAATATATCTAATAGATTGAAGGTGTGGTTGGTCAATTACCAAAATGTAACAACAGCAATAATAATGATAGCATCGAGATTGGAGCAGCAACTTTTATTGGGTAGGCATTATTAGGACATGCACTGGTGTCAGAAAGAAGTAAATATTATAGGAACTGTGCTGGAGCTTCAGCACTCCGCTGTCAGACATCAATTTGGAATATGGGGGAATATGCTGTTGAAGATTTTCTGTGGTGTCGTTCCAAGTTCTTTCAGGGCTCTCACTCATCACTTCAACGCTGTTAGATATCACATCGGTGGGGGAAGTGTTGCAGATTTTTAGCGATAACAGAGGGGTAGATGGGTATTGTTGAAGATTTTCATGGAACAATTATGAAATGTTATTAGATATTAAATTTTGCAAATTCAACTAGGAAGTTGCACCTGGAATGATGCTTACCACAAAAAAGAACTATGTACCTGCCACTTATAATTACGACTGACCATTGCGATATCTGTTATGACAGTTGTATTACTATTGCGATTTATTATTGTGATACCATGATAACTGCGGTAGTATCGCCATAGTATCATGGAATATCGAATACCCAGGAAAAGCACACCCAAACCTAATTTATGGGTGCACGATTGTGTGTCCTTGAAAACTAAACTTTGATTCCAAAAATTATGGATCCATAGATGACACTGCTATTGCCAACAACTGTTGATGTTAGGTCAGTAAGTAAGTAGTAGAATTACATAATGAAAAAGCATGTTTGTGTTGTGTGTTGCAAGTAGCTCTGCTGATCTGTTTGCAAACTATTGTAACTATCAATAATTTTGTTCAGAGTAGTGTCAATGATATTTTGTTCAATTCAATTCTTTATTTCCAATTGAGAATATAACATACAACATATATATATGTATATATATATATATATATATATATATATATATATATATATATATATATATATTATATTACAGTTGACACAGTCCAAAATGGAAAGGGGGAAAGTAGAAGTTCATTGCTTATTATGCACTTTCCTCACATCAATATAACACGGTCATCATCTTAAACACAGTATCAGTAACATAAAGAATATGCTTTTGCTAAAATGAGACCACTACTAGATTCGTGCTTCCAAATAATTTCTGAACCTTAACAATAAACAAATTAATTATATCATTTATACTCTTCAATTAAGTAATTTTTATATCGTTTTTTTTAGATTTCTTATAGTACCCCTGTAAGTGATCTTTTTATGTGCTCAACTTTTTTTGTAATATATAAACACCATTGGTATATGTTTTATACGCATTTCCCCAAACTTTGCAGCAGTACGATAAATGAAAGAGAAATAATGAACAATATAGTATAAAAAGCGACTTTTTATTTAATATATATTTTGTCCTGTATATAATGGCAATAGTTTTTGTTAGTTTAGACTTGATCATATTTATATGATCTTTCCAGCTAAGCTATTAAGACCCTTAAAAACTTAGTAACGTATACTCTATCAATAGTTGTATTATTGATTTTTATATCAATATTTGTTTTCTTACTATAGTTGGTAAACTGCATGTACTTTGTCTTAACAACATCAATAGTTAAATTTACTATTCATTACTACTGATACTGATAGTACACTATCATCACATCAACTATTACGAAGTATCGATATTTCAATTTACTGTTACACAACTACTTATAATACTTGTAGTCCAGTTACCAGTACCAGGAATATTAGAATATCAAACTTGTACATGTACTTTTGCTTACAAATGTATGAATAATACAGTAACATTGTACAGTTGCTATGGTACAAAACAAATGGATACTTACAGGTTTCCATCCAAAGGGCACTGTGCCTGGTCCAACGTAAATGGAACTGAAGAAATTGTACAATATAAGGCTCTCCCATGTTAGATACACAGCCATGTGAAGGAATCCTCCCAATGTGTGAACAGGCCACCATTGCATTGCACAGTAGATCGAATAGAAGGATATGAATGTTATAATTGCCAAAGCAATTAGTGGTCCCCAGTGCAGGACACGTGTATATCGGGTGTGTGTTGCCATTGGAAAATTCTGGCACACCATCAAAGATAGTGTGTATGGCAGTAAACTGGCAGTATGCTGCCTGGCTACGGTTGTGCAATTATTCTTGTCAAACTTGATCGTCGGTGTTTCGCCTTTGGTGGGCCAGCAATGAACACGTGTTGCACCGTGTCACACCTACACGATCAGACAACTGTAAGTGTAGTAGATACGAGTCAGGCCGGTCACACACCAATGTCATTGTAAATATTATCACCAGATCAGTGCCGTGATTGACAACGTGTGACAGTGACAGGCGTGTCACTCACTCACTGTCACACTCACTGACAGTGACACTGACAGTGTCAGACTCGGGACAAGTTAGTCGGAGGGCGGACCACTTGGTTTATTATGTTATGACCGCTGCAAAGTGGCCATTGCTTTGACACAAGTTTGCATAACGTCAATTAATACAAACTATATACTTCTGACATATACACACGCCAGTAATACCCTATTTGCTGTCAACGAGAAGTAATTATGTAGTTCTTAGACTTAATCGACAATATAGATTCCGCCAGCGTTACCGAAACCGGAAATAAGAAAACGGAAGTGCGGTATTGTTTGTTATCGATTACCACACCTGACCACACTTGCCCACACCGAAGCGGACCTCGATGTCTTTGACAGTTCATTTTGTCTTTTTTGATGTCAATATAAATTTGAATTGACAGGTTAATGTCGTGTTTCACAACACGTGAAGTCCGTTTTCTACTGACTATAGCTGTATTAGTTTTACGGTACATTTCCGTGAGAACAGCGCAAATACCCGCCCCAATTTGAAGACGGATAAACAACTTCTGGGAATCCCAATATATGATGACCCGTTCGCCCATTAGCACGAGCAGCTGAGCAGTATTGTGTATTCGAATAATTGCTTCTATTTCCTAAACATTGCGGGTAACACGAGCCACGGTCGGTTGAAATTAGTTTTATTGTGACCACCTGACCTTCCGCAATCCACTGATCTAGTGAACGATTTCATAGGCTGAGCTTAAATTCTGAGTTTCGCTGAGCGATCAGCCAGGGAGTACTGCTGGCTGGCACTGACGTAATCAGCAGCAGCGACCCCTGGCGCGCGAAGAGGGGGCACAGTATAGATTGCGCCTATTCCATAATCTCTCACTCTCTCTCTCTCTCTCTCTCTCTCTCTCTCTCTCTCTCTCTCTCTCTCTCTCTCTCTCTCTCTCTCTCTCTCTCTCTCTCTCTCTCTCTCTCTCTCTCTCTCTCTCTCTCTCTCTCTCTCTCTCTCTCTCTCTCTCTCTCTCCTCTCTCTCTCTCCTCTCTCTCTCTCTCTCTCTCTCTCTCTCTCTCTCTCTCTCTCTCTCTCTCTCTCTCTCTCTCTCTCTCTCTCTCTCTCTCTCTCTCTCTCTCTCTCTCTCTCTCTCTCTCTCTCTCTCTCTCTCTCTCTCTCTCTCTCTCTCTCTCTCTCTCTCTCTCTCTCTCTCTCTCTCTCTCTCTCTCTCTCTCTCTCTCTCTCTCTTCTCTCTCTCTCTCTCTCTCTCTCTCTCTCTCTCTCTCTCTCTCTCTCTCTCTCTCTTCTCACTGTTCTGTAGTATAAAAAAGATTTGAAAAATCAATGGTTTGGTGTCGGGATCGAACCGGCGTCGCCCGAGTACAAAATAAATACCAAGGAACCAACGCCTTTACCAAATGAGCTAGCAGGACCAACATAAATTCGCTGACTGATTTAAGTTGTTATAACAAAATTGTACAACTCCTCCTTCATACATCGATATTCTAGTGATATTATGAGATTATACACTTTACTTTCTGTAGCTGGACACAATATATGTTTGTTATGCATGTTTATTGGTGTAGATTATCTCCCGTTGATTGCATCCGATCTAATTATTCTAAAAATGAGCCCAAGCTCGGTGAAACCTAGTCGACTTGTAGGCCCATTCGCATTCATTGTTTTGAATAAAATTGGATTCATGTGGAACCGTAAGATAACTGTTTGTTCCTCTATGATGACTAGTGTTTGCATAACATCGGAATATCGCATAATAACTCATTTTGACGTTCGTTTCGATCCGAAAGCTATCCTTGTAAACATGCTCTGAATGCATGGAAAGGGTCGGCCTGATGCGACTATGGGTCATATGTGACGTCACATCTCGGCATCCCGAAAAGCGCGCCAAAAATATGCATATTCGAAAATGTCCGGATACACAGCATAAAATGTGGAATTTCTAATTACTTGAATTTATATATTTTTTGGCTTGGTGGACATGGAAATAGATAGCAGGATGTAATATAATATGAATTCAAGCCATATATTATTTTATTCCCTTTAATACACTGCGTGGTCTCGCACTGATTCACGTAACACACGAACAATTCACACAGCGTAGATAGAACCCACCCATTTTTATGCAGGCGTCTTCGACGAGATTTGGGATTTCGCCAGTATATTTTTGTAAATACTTCACTCAAAACAACTTTTGTAACAGTTTGTGTGCAGAAATGGTAAGGAATACGTGTTAGAGATTTAGCACACAAATATATGATACAGAAGAATTTGGTCAGGTTTTAGTAAAAAAATGGCAAAACACGATTGGACCCACGATTATTGCCCACACCAGTATATATTTCATAAATAATAATTGTAAATTTCGCATTTCATATATATATATATACATATAATAAATAAAAATAAAATAAATAAAAGTACTTATATAGCGCCCAATCAATTAAAATTGCCCTCGGGCGCTTTACATACATGCACACGTATATAATAGTATATTACATAAAAAGAAATGCTAACATATAGTGGCGCACTGAGGAGTATTGGGCCTAGCTTGGAGCAAGTGGTAACTGTGAGGCCCCAAATCACTGCGAGGCCATTTTATAGGCTTTTTAAAACTTTAAATGACACTATTTTTTGGAAACTTAATGATGGCTCAAGATATGGAACTCATGGAAGTGCGCGCGGTCTCTCACTGTACGTGCGCGCGCGCGCGTGCTGGAAATAAATTATGTTAAAATTAGCTCCATTATATCTAATATTTCAACAATGGAGTGCAATAAGAGGTTCTTGGTGAATCTGAAGGGAGATGCGGTTTGGTGTTTTTGTGAGCTTTTAGCGTTGCAGCTAGAGGGGTTTGGGTGATCCTAAAGCCATGGGATGGGCGGTGCTGAGTGGGGACGTTTGTGAGCTACGGCCACCCAATGCTCACCATGTTCCGACGCCTATGAATGCTGGACAATTTATTAAAGTTTGGACGGACACTTGAAGCCACGATATGCAAGCTCGGGCGATGTCGTTTGGTCAAGAACAGCCACTCTCACAGGTCAATGTGCAAAGCGGCTGACGTTATGCTGACCAGCCAGCGAGCAACAAGTTGCAGCAACACTTCCGACGCAAAACTTACGGTGCACACAAACCTAAAGCCAAACCCAAGGAGAGTGCCTTGAAGCGTTGAAACCGCGACAACATGTTTTGCCGGGCTGCGGCGGCCATCACCAGGCGAGGAGAAAGACCATCTGCAAGGCTAGGGCCACTGAGTGTTTCAACTGTCATGATCGTTCAGTATGTCGTAGTAACCCATCGGGCCGTTCGAGGAACAACTTCGTCAGGACAGAAGCTGCGGCTGCTAGTGGAGCTCCCGGTGATGCGTATAACGCTTCAGTGTACCGCACCGATGCCAAGGGTGTGGGGTGTGTTAGGCCCTACGTGTGCGAAGTTAAGCTGAACGGGTTGCGTACAACCATGGAGATTGAAACGAGCGGCATCTAGCGTGATCAGTGAACACTAAGCAAAGATTGGCTGCGCAAGCTGAGGATGTATTCCGGAGCATGTCTCCAATCTAGAGGCAGGGTGGTGGTAGATGTGAAATATGACGACCAAGCACGTGAGCTACCGTTACTTGTGGTACCAGGCAACGGTCCCTGTCTGCTAGGCCGCGACTGGTTGGAACAACTCCAGTTGAACTGATCTAGGGTGCGTCACTTATATCAGGAAGACTTCGCTCGCCAGTTCCCAGAGCTCTTCCAAGACGAACTAGGGACGCTGCGTGGGGTCGAGGCCAAGTTGCACGTCACAAAGGATGCAACCGTGCGCTGCTTCAAAGCGAGGCCCTGTAATGAACATAACACCATCTGATGCTGTCACCTGTCGTATAGTTTATAGTGATTTAAACATGTTGGATCTCTCCTGTAATTACGAGAATAAAGAAGTTAGTTCTGTCACCGAAGCCACGATATACGTGTCACTATTTTATATGTGGCGACGAGAGATGCGCGAGACAGAACCAAAAGACAAGTGTGTGAGTAGTGTCGTCTACCACAGAGCACAGAGACGTGTGCAACATGCGCATACCAAGAAACGGTTAGTGTTAAGTCCGTTATGAACGTGTTGTTCAACTTCAATCCGTTGGCCGTGTTGTCAGCCACGAGAACCATACCACAGACAGGGACGTGTGCAAAATGAGCGGGAACCACGCATACTGCGAACATGTGACATTCGTATCAAGTCGGTTGTTTACTGTGTATAACTAGTAAACAAGACAGCAGTTATGATTCAGTAGACTGTATCGGCATGGAATAGAATTGTGCAGGATGCAGTCATGGCATCGTCATTAAATGTGCTGTGCGTACAGCCTTTTGAAAGCGAACTTTCCGATAGTGACGCCCTGTTGGGTCCCAGATGGGATAAGTGGCTACTCAGGTTCGAGAACTATCTGTCCGCCATCGCAGTAAATGACGAAGGACAGAAGAGAGCACTGTTGTTGTATGCAGTTGGCAGTAAAATATTCGATATTTTTGTCAACCTGCCGAACAGAGGGACAACTTATGAACAGGCCAAAACAGCGCTAACAGCATACTTCAAGCCGAAGGTTAATCGTGAGTATGAACGTGCCGTGTTTAGACGCATGCGTCAAGAGAGTGGCGAAAAAATGACGCTTACCATACCCGTCTCCGCCAGGCAGCGGCCAGTTGCGAGTTCAACGACATTAACGGTGAAATGAAATCACACGTGATACAGACAACCACAGACTCAAAACTGCGTAAACAAGGACTGACAAACGATGCGTTGACGCTAGGTGACATAATCGAAGCGGGTCGAAATAACGTGCTAGCGCAAGCCCAAAGTTTGGACATTGAAACATCCAACAAGATGCCAAAACAATCGGTCGCAAGTTCGGACAGTCGAAACGTAAAAAACCACAACAGGGTGTAACAAAATGTAGATATTGTGGGAAAGGCTTTCCGCATGTAGGAGGCAAGGAAACTTGCCCGGCATTTGGTAAACAGTGTTTTGTGTGTCATGGAAGAAACCATTTTGCTAATTTTTGTCCTAAGAAAGGTCAGAAAAGTACCACCAAAAAAAATCGAGTTTGAAAAGTGTTCAGTGATGATGACAGCTGATAGTGGTGCATCGTGTAGTCTAATTGATGAGAGTACGTTTCAGAACAAATTTAAGGGCGTTCGTCTTGAAACATGTCATGACAAACTGAATGCGTATGGTGGTACACGTATAGTAACCATAGGAAAGTTTCATAGTACTATTGTGTGTGGTCAGAAAACTGCTAGTGGTGTTTTCTATGTAGTGAAAGAAAACTGTGGATGTTTGCTCAGTGTAAACGTGAGTCAAAAACTCTGACTCATTCAGGTTGCAGATCATATGGTGCATAATGTCGGAAATACCGAGTGTCCAGAAGTGAAGAAATACCCGAAGGTATTTGAGGGTATCGGTAGGTTAAAGAACTTTGAGGTAATGCTTCACATCAATGAAGCTATCTCCCCTGTTGCTCAGCGCCACAGAAGAATCCCTTTTCATGAACGTCAAAAGGTTACAAAGGAACTGCTTGAGTTGAAAAGGAATGATGTGATCGAAAGGGTAGAGGGTTCAACTCCCTGGATGTCCCCAATAGTGGTGGTACCAAAACCCAAAAGGCCCGGTGAGGTTCGTATCTGTGTCGATATGTGACAGGCGAACAAAGCAATCATGAGAGAGCGACACCCGTCGCCTACAGTTGATGACATTGTTCAAAAACTAAACAATGCGCGTGTGTTCAGCAAGATTGATCTAAGATCAGGCTATCATCAGTTGATGCTTGCAGAGGAGTCTCGCTATATCACCACATTCTCCACTCATGACGATTTGTGGCGATACAAACGCCTTAATTTTGGTATTTCGAGTGCGAGCGAAGTGTTTCAGAATGTTGTTGCAAATGTCATTGAAGGAATTGACGGTTCTTTCAATATGTCCGACGACATCTTTGTGTTCGGTAAGGGCAAAACCGACGAGGAAGCGTATGCCGAACATGACAAGAGTTTGGATCAAGTGCTGAAGAGGCTCGATGTGAATGGACTCACAGCAAATCTGGCCAAGTGTGAGTTCCGAAAGCCAAAGATGGAATTCTATGGTATGATGTTCTCAAAGAACGGAATCGAACCAGATCCGAAGAAAGTAGAAGCACTCCTAGAAATGGAGCCGCCTGTCAATGTGGGAGAAGTGCAGAGTTTGTTGGGAATGACAAACTACCTCGCAAGGTTTATTCCCAATTACTCGACAGTAACAGCACCACTGCGGAAGCTCACATGCAAGAAGCAAGAGTTCAAGTGGGAGCTTGAACAACAGTCATCGTTTGAGATGCTAAAGGGTGTCCTTGGTACGTGTCCAATCGTTCCCTACTTCGACATGAAGAAGGAGACAGAAATCATTGTAGATGCATCCTCTGTATGGCTAGGTGCGATGCTAGTACAGTATCAAGACAAGAAGCCCCAAGTAGTTGCATACGGGAGCACAGCCCTAACACCAGTTGAGCAGCGGTACAAGAGTCAACTAGAAAGATAAGCGCTGGCAGTTGTCTGGGCCTGCAAATACTTTCATGTGTATGTCTACGGGGCGCCAGTGAAAGTGGTAACTGACCACAAGCCGTTAGTAACGTTGTATGGAAATCCCGGCGCCAAGCTGCCCCCGAGACTGGAAAGATGGGCTATGAAGCTGCTGCCGTACCAGCCAGTTATCGAGTACCGTCAGGATGAAGATAATCCGTCGGATTATTTATCTCGCCATCCGCAAGTGTCAGACAGAAGTTCTCGAGAAGAACTTGTGGCAGAAGAGTATGTGAACTTCGTCACAGAGGAAAGTATCCCAAAAGCAATGAGTAGTACAGAAGTCTTAGAAGCAACGTTGGCAGACCCAACTCTGAGTGCTGTGAAAGATCTTCTGTTAACTGGAAAATGGTACATGCTTGAAACAAAGTATGGACAAGATCCAAGTGTGGACTTTGAAGCGATGTAATCGTACAGCAGAGTTGGAAATGAACTCACTGTAACACGAGATGGATTAGTGTTGAGAGGAACCCGTATTGCGGTTCCAGCGAGTCTGCAGCACAGGGTAATCCATCTGGCCCACGAAGGGCATCAAGTAATAAACAAGACCATGGCTCTCCTCAGAGAGAAAGTCTGGTTTCCCAGAATTGACGCTATGGTAGCCAAGCTACTTGATGAATGTGCAGCGTGCAAAGCGGCTTATGATCCAAAGTCAAGGGAACCATTGGTCATGTCTGATCTTCTGTCAAGGAAATGGTCTCATCTATCCGCAGATTTTTATGGACCATTACCTACAGGTGACTACCTCCTTGTTGTCATGGACGAGTACTCCAGATTCCCTGAAGTCGAAGTGATAAGATCCCTGTCGGCTCAGACAGTTATTCCAGTCTTCGAGAAGAGATTCTCGTCAAGATGTACTCCCGACAACCTGAACACAGACAATGGAACTCCGTTCCAAAGTGAAGAGTTTAAGAGGTTTGCTGTCAACCTAGGTTTTCTCCACCAAAGAGTAACACCATATTGGCCAGAGGCGAATGGTGTAGCCGAGAGGTTCATGAGAACCATATGCAAAGTCTGCAAATGTGCACAGGTAGAAGGTAAACCCTGGAAACGAGAGTTGTACCGGTTTCTTAGAAACTACAGGGCAACCCCGCATACCTCGACAGAATTACCACCAGCAACGGTTTTGAATGGTGTGCCGTTGAAGATGAAGCTACCCCAGGTGCATGCTGAGGAAATGGATGAAACACTCCGTCAAAAGGATTGGGCGGCAAAGAAGATGAAGGAATATGCAGAAGCACGACGAAAGATAACCAAGTCTGACACTGGTATCGGAGACAGTGTTGTTGAAGATTGTGGCACAACAAGGGAAACTAGTGCCCAAATTCCAACGTGAGCCTTTCGAGGCCATAGGCAGGAAAGGTACAATGGTAACAGCACAAAGAGGCCAGGAGGTCAAAGCGCAAAACACAAGTCATTTTCGCAGAGTCAGCACTGACATTGAGCCTTTGCAATACAGACCAGTTGAACCTGACCCAGCTCCTACTGTAGTACCCCCAATAGTCCCAGTAAGTCATCCAGTGGGATCTCCGTACTCAACTGAGGCTAGTACGAGTCTTTCCCCTTCCGTGCATGCTCCACCAAGTCGTCCACCTAGGGTTAAGAGTGTACCCAAACGGTTTGAAGGTTTTCGTGTAAACCTGCCTAGTTTCTGTAAACAGTGATGTAGTTTCAACACTGTACTGTGTATAGTTTCAACATATCAGGCGATATTTTGTTTATTTGCCAAATATAATTGTATAAAGTTTGGGGAGATGTAATGAACATAACACCGTCTGATGCTGCCACCTGTCGTATAGTTTATAGTGATTTAAACATGTTGGAACTCTCCTGTAATTTCGAGAATAAAGAAGTTAGTTCTGTCACCAAAGCCATGATGTACGTGTCACTATTTTATAGGCCCGTACACTATGCCCTGCGGGAGATGGTAGACGCTGAGCTCGACAGGCTGTTGGCAGACGGTCGAGTTCTCTGACTACGCTGCACCAATAGTTCCCGTGTCGGGTGCAAATTGCAGGCTCAGGATATGCGGCGACCAAAAACTAACTGTCAACAAAGTCGTGTTGGCAGACAAGCACCCAATTCCGAATATTGGGGACGTGTACGCCAAATTGGCAGGCGGCAAGCTGTATTCAAGAATCGACCTGAGGAATGCCTACGAACACATATGGCTGTCTGAGGAGTCGCAGAAGCAGACAACTGTGACCACCTGAAGAGGTTTGTTCTGCTACACTCGACTGTGTCAAGCTAGATGTGTCGGCAAGCCCGGGAATCGGCTTATGGAGCAGCTGCTGCAAAGAATTCCGATGACGGTTGTCTATCTGGATGACATTGTTTGCACGGGTCGTACTGTGTGAGGATTCACGGGTTAACCTGCCTACAGTGCTGGGGCGACTACAGGTCTGAGATTGAAGCTCGACAAATATGAGTTTCTCCAGCCTTCGTGCATCTACCTTGGTCATCGCCTAGATGCGGAGGGAATTCACCCTACCAATGAAACGGTGCGCGTGATTGCGAACGCACCTGTGCCACGAGATCGGAATGAGCTGAAAAGCTACCTAGGAATGGTATACTATTACCACAAGTTCCTCCACGATCTCAGTGCTAAACTGGCCCCACTGCATCAGCGCCTACAGAAAGATGTTGTGGGGTCCAGCGCAGCAAGCCGCGTTTGAAGAGTCGAACAGACTGCTTCATTCATCGAAAGTACTGGTTCATTACGATCAGTCGATGCCCCTCTTACGGTGCAGCTAGGCGCCGTGCTTTCTCACCGGATGCCAGATGGTAATGACAGGCCGATGGCATATGCGTCAAGGTCGATCTCCAAAGCTGAAGAGAATTACGCGCAACTGGGACGAGAGAGTCTCGCACTGATAGACGGAGTGACCAAATTCCGCAAATATATGTATGGCAGAGACTTCACCTTAAACATGGACCATCGACCTCTACTTGGATTGTTAGGTGAAGTCTGAAGACCGAGCAATTTCGGCGATGGCGATTGCTCGAATCCCGGGGCTCGAATTAGTAAGTAAGTAAGTAAGTAAATGTTTATTTTTCCAACAAAAGATACATACAGTGTATATGGTATATCAGAATGAGTATGTCAGAAAAAAGGGGTATACTGAAGAAACTCTTGTATTTGTATACCCCTAAGAATTATTTACATACAACACGTGGAATATGGCAGATATTACATAATAGTACAATGTTTGTTATTATTGGCTATTATAATATAAATACAAAAAATAACACATTGATAGTTACACTTATTTGACAATTAATAATTTATATTTTTAGTTGCGATATGCTCACTTATTGATAACAGTGTAGTGCAAGTTAGAATTGAATATAGTTTTTGACCAATGACCTATTTTTAGTTATATTTCTCGATCATGTTCCTTTTTAATTTACAAACAAATGCATGAAATGTTGACACCATTGTAGTACTGGAAGGTAATGAATTCCAGCGTTTTACACCATAGATTGCTAAACACTTTAGTTTAACGTTAGTTCGAACACATTGTCGGACATATTGATATTGAACTCGGGAGGAGTGTGAGGAAGTTTGTTTAGTAAACAAACACTGCACATTGACAGGTACTAGTAAATTGTTATACACTTTATACATAATTGACAAGATCTTAAAATCTATTAAGTCTTGGAATCTTAGTACTCTACATCTATTAAATAACGTATTGGTATGATGAAGCCTATCAACACCATATACCAGTCTAATCACCCTCTTTTGTAAGATTGTAATACAATGTACATTGGTGATATATGTAGTTCCCCAAACTTCACAACAGTAACTCATTATTGGTAAGAAGAGTGAATAATATAAAGTAAGTAAACTTTTGTTTCCTAGCTAGGATATGACTTGCTCTATACATTACTCCAACTATTCTAGATAGCTTAGTCTTCACACTGTTTATATGATATTTCCATGTAAGTTTTTCATCAATGTTTACTCCAAGGAATTTTGTCATGTTAACTCTATTAATTCTGTGATTGCAAAATTTTATATCTAAGTCAATATTTATCTTACGGTTACCAAAGATAATGTAGTTAGTTTTTGATATATTCAGAGACAATTTGTTAACGGTGAACCATGTATATAGTTTATCTAGTTCACAATTAACAACATGTTTTAGTCTATGTACATCCGTGTCAGAATATAATATGTTGGTATCATCTGCAAACAACACAAATTTAACAAGTTCTGATACATTACATATGTCATTAATATATAAAATGAACAGTCTTGGGCCTAGCACAGACCCCTGTGGTACTCCACATGACACATTTGGGAGATTAGATGAACATTCATCTATTTTGACAAATTGACTTCTATTGCTTAGATAACTTTCTACCCATTTCTCAGCCACACCACGAACACCATAGAAATTTAGTTTTTTTATTAGTATTGAATGAGTTACGGTGTCAAATGCTTTCTTTAAATCAACAAAAACGCCAAGTGTGTATTTTTGTTTATCTAATGATGTACTAATTTCTTCGACCAGGTCAATCAATGCATGTGAGGTGGACATTGAGGATCGGAAGCTGTATTGACTGTTGGATAAGATATAATTTTTATCAATAAATTCTTCGAGTCTTTTATTATAGTTTTTCAAGTATTTTGGAAAATTGACACAACAAGAATATTGGTTTATAGTTGTTAAATTCTGTTTTTTAACCATTTTAAAATATAGGTATGACTTTGGCTACTTTCATTCTAGAAGAAAAAACTCCATTTTCAAACGACATGTTAAATATTGCTGTTAATGGCGTAATAATTGATAGCATAACTTTCTTTATGATATTCATACTTATATCATTACTGTCTGTTGAGGTTTTGTTTTTACATGCTCCGATGATCCTACTGACTTCTTCTTCACTTACTGGATTTAAGAACATGCTGTTTTTATTTTTGTTTTGAAGATAGTCATGAAATGAGGCACCATTTACCTATGGATCTATTTTAGCAGCTAGTTTTTTGCCAATGTTTGAAAAGAAGATGTTAAATCCATCTGCAATGTCTTTCTTGTTGGTAATTTTTCTACCCTCCATTACAAAATATTCAGGATAAGAAGATTCATTTTGCCTTTTATTAATAAGCGTATTTAAGATGATCCAAGTTTCTTTACTGTTTTGTTTTTGGTCATCCAATAGTTTTCTATAGTATTCTTTTTCTGCATTTCTTAGTATTGTAGTTAGTTTATTTTTATAATTTTTGTAACAATGTTCCGTTTCTTGTGATCTATTGTTTAGAAATTTTCTATACAAGTGGTTTTTCTTGTGACAATCATTTTTCAATCCAGTTGTGAACCATGGCTTATCACTGATTACATGTTGTTTGGTTATTTTTCTGACTGGGCAATGTTTATCATATTTTTCCATAAATGTATCAATAAATATACCATAAGCTACTTCAACATCTTTTGTGCTAAATACATTTTCCCATGTTTCACTTCTTAAATCTGCTATAAAAGAATTTGTGTTTGAATTTTTATGATTTTGTACTTTTTTGTGCATTTCTGTTTTCCTTTTAGTTATTTCATATTCACATAGTGTAAATATTGGAAAATGGTCAGTTATGTAGCTGATTAAAATACCATTTGTAGTTCACTTGTTTATGGCATTTGTAAAAATGTTGTCAATCAGAGTGGTTGAATCTCGAGTAATTCTTGTTGGCTTAGTGATAAGAGGATACAGGCCTAAGCTATACATGGTGTCAATATAATGTTTTGTACCTAAATGGTTGTCATGTTTTAAGATGTCTACATTAAAATCTCCACATAGAAACAGTGTCTTGTTGGTGTGTGTGTTTCCAAAGATGTTTGTTATTTTTTCACAGAAGATGTCTATGTTAGATCCTGGTTTGCGGTAGATACAACCTACTGTTATATTTTTTGGGTTTTCTATTATCAATTCCACTGCGATACATTCAAGGATATCATTTATTGATAAAGATTTACTTTCAATTTGAGTGCAGTTAATACTGTTATGTACGTAAATAGCAACACCACCTCCTCTAACATTTTCTCTACAGACATGAAAAGACTTATACATAGGTAGGTTATGGTGTTGCATTGCTTTAGGATCATTCCAAGTTTCCGAGATGGCAATTACATCAAATACTATATCAGAAGCATGAATGTAGCTCTCAATTTGTTTGAAATTTGCATTTTGACTTCTTGCATTGAAATGAATTAATTTAAACTGTTGTTTATCATTAATATTATTGGAGATACCTCTCCATCGTGGATTTGAATAATATTGACAAGGTGAGTTATCATTACAAAAGTTATTATTGGGATAAATTATTGGACCAAGCTCATGTGCATTGTCTTCTTGGAGTTGAAATACATTTAGATTAACATCATGTCCTAATAAATCTCAACATCATCTGTCAGGCTAAGATCATGTTGTAGACGTAGTGTATTCTGACCATTATTGGCATCATATACTGGATTTATATCCACATCATATGTTGGATTTATATCCCTGTTATTGTTGTCAGTCATTGTTTATAGTTTGTTGAAGTCAGCTTGTCCACGGATTTGAATTGGAGAGGATGTTTCTGTTTTCTTGACGTAGATGATGCTGTTGGTTGTCCATGTGCTGTGGATTTTCTTGTCTCTGTGGAGTGTGCGGGCGTGGTGGAAGAGTTCATTGTTCAGGCGTGAGAGATGGTCATTGAGATACACGTTCGTTCCTTTCAGTGACTTTCTGTTTTGCATGACTTCTGTTCGTTTCTCGGTGGTCAGGAACTGGACGATAATGGGGGTTGTTCCGTCTTGGCGTTGGGGCAGGTCGTGTATCGCTGTGATTTCCATCTCCGGAAAGTCGACGTGTAAGTTGTCATGGGCGAACGTAATGAACTTCTGTTTCATTGTTGCAGTCTCTCCGGTCGATTGTTCAGCTGGGGTGGTCGTTCTGGTGTTTGGTCGAGATGCGGCAGTGTGGGCGAAAGAGTGGAGATTTAGGCCGGTCACTATGTCTATGAGTATGACGTTCTTTTTTTCCCGAGTGCTGCTCGAGGTTGTTCACGGCCGTTTCTAGGGTTTCAACACGAGTGTTCAGTTGACTTATCTGTTCATCTTTTGCTTTCAGCATCTTCATGAGGTCGGCCAGTTGTCTTTCATATTTTGCTGTGGTCGTTTTCATATCGTCAAAGCACCATCTTGTTATCCATTCAGAGATGGGCGCTCACTCTAGCCAACTACCAGTTGAACTTGTGCATCCGGCCTGGGTGCAAGGTTGCAAACGCTGACAGGCTTAGCAGACAGGCACGGAGTACATGTGGACTATACTGGACCTATGGCAAAATGGTGCTTGTCGTTGTATGGACCCAGATCACCAACACCCGTGCCGCCACATGGTGAGCATAGAATAAACTAAATGAGTTGGCAACATCGGAAATATGGCAGCTAGGTCGTCTGCAGCGCCCAGCACACCTAAAAAACAGGACATATGCAAGGCTCTTTTTCGGTCTCCTGATTGGAATCAAGATGAAGTAATTGGGCCCAAAACACAAAAGTCATCAGGTAATGTTCACATAGAACTTAAATTCTCAAGTTGGTTATGCGATCTCTCAACTTAAGTCCGAGAGGGAATTTATGAGCGATAATACGCTGTTGTCAATTGAGTGTTGTGCAACCTGGTTATTTCTCGAGCAGCTCGAGAAATAACGGTCAGACTTCGCGTTATTTCTCGAGCAGACCGGAAGTTGTAATGACCCTGTTGAATCGTTTTGTGCGTGTATTAGTCCGTTCTGGTGGGAAATAAAGAGGTTTCTTATTCCAGTGTTCTCGTATACTACGCCGGCCTGGAGATGTGGAATTCAATCAAGGACAAGGCTATTTGAAAAAAGAAATTCAAGACTATTCTGAACGACAGATGATATTTTTAATTGCAGTAAATTACAATTCATACACGTTTCATCGCATGTCATCACATCAAGCCTACACCTGTACACCTTTCATCGCTTGGTATCACATCAAGCCTACACCTGTACACCTTTCATCGCTTGGTATCACATCAAGCCTACACCTGTACACCTTTCATCGCTTGGTATCACATCAAGCCTACACCTGTACACCTTTCATCGCTTGGCATCACCTCAACTTCAATCAAGCCTGCAGGCTACAATGGTATACATTATTTGTTTCGCAGGCACCTTGTGCATTCACTGCAGTAAAAATTACGTGGCTTTTTTGTAACCCTTGCACAGCTGCAGTGCCACCAGGCCTTACAGTTCTCGCTGCTAATCCAATTCTGTACTCTTTTCGTTGGATGACAGGTCGGCCTTGCACAAGTCACCTTAATTTCCACTTTCATCCACGAACCGGCTCCAAACATAGTTTCTGTATTTTGTGGCTTGGGCTTGACCCATGATGGCAGTGTGTACGCCTTTTCTCAACGCTTCAGCACCCTGCAATGAATTCAAGCCCAATATCACATGCAATTTTGACATGAATAGATGTATTATTTTTTGTCCAGTGTGATATGTACTGTAATGGTATGTTTTGCTTTTTGTACTGATGACAACGGGAATAATTTTTAAAATGATAGCGTATAAACAAATGCATTTAATTTTATCACTTTGATTGTGGATGTTTATAAATTTGTTTAAAAAAATGTATTGCCTTGTTGTTTGTTATGGTATGTGACAATGTACGATTCATTGTATTAAGTGTACAGTACATTTAAAAGCAAGGTTACACCTGTATGATAATGCCATGAATTCATCTGTGTAACTTACAGTTTACTTCAGCCGGGAATACAAACGTCAATAAAACTTGAGTGGAAGTAATTTATACATCCATATGACGGTAATTTTGTGATCAAAGGGACATGGCAAATGATGCAGTTGCAGGTTGAACTTTCTCATGAAAATAAGTGTTTTGATTAGTCATTAAACTTATGCACACAAACAACATTGGATGTAGAAATGTGGCGACATGCCAAAATCTTTACAAGTACTTCTTTCTCAGTTGACTTTCTCATTGTAAACTGACATGTTTCAGACTAGTTGTCCTTTTTATAATGTTTTTGATTTGTACATTTTTAATCTGTGTGCATGCGTGTGTAATTCGGTATGATGCTTATATTTTGACTATTAATTTTGTAATATATTACATTTTAGTATCAGAAATGGTGACAACTGATAAAATGGCACTTAAATTTCTCGAGCAGCTTGACGAATAAGAAAAGTCTTCATTTCCAATCACAATGGACAAATACAGTCACAACACGATTAGACTGCGTCGGATTTACTTCAAACAATTAGTATGTCCACGTAGATGACTTGAAATATTTCTACGTCACGTGCATGCATGTCCAGATCTGCTCGATAAATAACGAACGAAGTCAGCAGTTTTTATTTTTGTGGAATTCCAGATTTTTTTTGTATCAGGAATGCTGTCCGTGGCTTGCCCACTCTCGCTGCAACATCTGCCTCTGTACCACCTTGTTTGTTTATCACGTTCCCTAAGTATGGTTTTGCTTTTGTTGATCTTCAGAACTGTCTTTGCTGATGTTGATTCTAAAAATGTCATTTAGTCCTGCATCTGTTTGTGGGTGTGTGATAGTAATGTCAGGTCATCAGCGAAGTCCAAGTCCTCCAGCTGAGTCTATGGTGTCCACTATGTGCCATTTCGTCTCCCATCCGTGGTGGTCCTCATAATCCAGTCGATCATGAGGATGAATCCTATATTCTACCTGGTTAATTACCATTCTGCCTAACTTACGATTATGCCTTGGCCTTAGTGTCAAGGGGTATGGTTAGTGGCGATAACGTCCCGAGGCCGAGCCTGCGACTGTGAGTGTGATTGTGAACAGTGAGTGACAGTCGTGCGACATGATGCCCGAATGGGAGATTTTCTATATAAATGCAATCAATCTATCGGCATAAAATATTAATATTTATATAGGTGATCTTTTATTTTCTACAGCCATTCCAGCGTGACTTCCGTGACAAAAGCTACTCAAATTGTATCCTGAACAGATTTGAACTGTTGTACAGTTATTTCAAAGACCATGAACAGCTCTTTAATTTAGTAAAACAATTTTTAAATTCTGTCAAAAATTTCTTGGGAAAAATAAGAGGTGAAAAACGTGACTTCATTGACAGCTACTATTCCAAATATATAGACTGAGTACATGCTTCATCCATTTCGTAGCCTTTTAGGAGAGATACATCATTTTGTCTCACGTAATTGGCTACACGGAGGTTTGAAGATTCTTAAATGAGGCAAGCTATCAGGAATCAGTAATTTTCTGTTTTTAGAGAGTATTGTATGAGCGTGACTTCCATGACGAGCAGCTCCACCATTATAAAACAATATGCAAAAGTTGTTAAATTCTTATTATTTATTTTAATAAAATCCCAAAACATAAAGCACAATAAAAACATCAAGTCCAAAGTACCGTTAGATGATAAAGGTTTCTCAAAATATTCTTATTTCCAAATCCTGTGTATATATGAAGTAAATGAATGCTAAAATGTTGCATGAATTACAGTTTAAAGTGTGGTGTAGGCTCATTTATTTTTTTGACTAATTTAAATATACAGTTTTGATCTCTGGTATGCTCAAAGCTACTTTTTTCTGGTTTCCTACTGTGCAGAGCAAAAAAGTTTACCCCTATTATTATTAAATATAATGTATTAACTATATCCAGGTTATGATGGTAAATATTTAGTGAATAACGTACATTATAAAATTATCTTGTATTACATAATTTAAGGTTTGAGAAGTTTTCTGTTCCTACATTTTCACTGTTTAATTTCTCTGCTTCCTTCGCTTCCTTCTTCTACACAAGTTCTGGCTATTCTTCTTTTATTCACTTAAAACATTCCCATATTTGCTTTTCTTTAATTATTTTGTCAATATTGGATTGGTTGAACTCCACACTACCTTTAGAAGATCAGAATCAATATTGTTTATACTAACCTATAATCATGGCTTTCTATTAGACTAATAGGTATATGTTAAATTACATATTACTATTACCCCATGCCTATCAGGGTTGGCACATTCCCGGGAAAAATCTATTTTAGAAAGGGCAGTGAGAAAAATATGTATTTACCGATAATAACCAAGAATAAGTCATAAATATGAGATAAGTCCATAATTGAAATTTGACATTGGCTAGTTCCTATAAGTAAACCTAGTTCAAATGGTTAATAGCTATATTAAGTAAACAGTTGGACTAGTTACTAGTTCAGGCCTATATATATTATAATGCTAGCTTTAAGTGGACATCTCAAGCCCACTGCCAACAATGTCAAGCACTAGTGAGTGCCAGGCATTACCTGGTTAATTAAATTACAATAAACTAAATAATTTCTCAATTAAATGAACCCCACACATTTATTAGGTCAAATAAATTAAATAATTTATATTTTTTCTAAATTTAATTAACAATTAACTCCAAATAATTTCAATTAAATTAACAGTTAACTTTAATACAAGACAAAACAAGAAGCTACTATGTAATAAGGAACTAACTGGTGTCACATTGTTCAACATGGCAAACAAGCTAATGAAGCGTAATTACATTGTACAGATGTCTCTAAAACTTGAAAGCACATTTCGAGAATTTAAGTTAAATATTATATTGGCCAGATTTTGTTATCTATGAATTTGCATATTATAGGACAAACAGAAACATGTTTATTGATGTAAAAATTGTTACCGTTATTATTTGGTATCATTTAGTGCCTTCAGATAAGTGGTTATGAAGGAATCACATTATTACTGTAGGCAGTAGTCAAAATTACCATGTCCCCAGACCTAAATAATTTCCTTTCATGCTTGCAATTAGCAGTGCAATTTTTTTTAATAATCACTGCCCTCTAATAAATTGTAACATGTTAGGTCTACATGTGTATATATTCTACATATTGTTTAACAATTTTGAGCAATTTCTTTGTGTTCCTACTTTCCATGCCCTGGTCCTGTTACTCGAGCAAAATTGCTGTTGAAAGAGAAAAACCTAATTTATATAAACACATTAATAATCAGGTAGCAGCACAAGATTGCTGAGTGACATGGTGGGATGGAAAAAATAGTTTACTCTAATTCAAACGTAAAACTATTTTTTAGGTGCTCCCACACATGTATAAGATACGTTTGTCAACACTGTTACCCCATTATAACAGTGAAATTAGAAATAGAAGCATTTCTAATAATTATATTGTAACATAAAGTGAAAATAGCACATCAGGTGACTAGGTGACAAAATAACAACATAAAGGCAAGCCTACAACAACTTTCAGAACCAGTGACTGGCTTAGATGATATGCACTACCTTCCCTATTGCACCAGAGGTGTTGTTATTATTTTTGTATACTTAATCATTAGCATAAAGTATATGTTGTGTGATAAAAGTAACACAAAAATGGTAGAAGAGCCATGTAATTAAAACAATTACATGATAGTTAATTATTTCTTATGATTAAGTGACCAGGGGATACAGGTACAAGTTGCTTGTCATAGCATAATTCATCTATGACTAAATTTAATTGCTCTACTGCATATGGAATTGTTTGTAACAGACTTGATAACAACATAATAAATGAATGTTTTAAATTGTTTTGGTATGCCGGTTTGTCTGTAAGCTTGCCTATTTCGGGATCTATATGCTGATGTAAAAAAACTTGCTTTTATAAACTATACAGAGTTGGTAGAATGACCCAGTTATCTTTACGGTTGTGCATATTTTCAAATCCAGGATCCATAATCAGAACCCGTTCTTCAACAAATTCGAACTTACTCATCCTATTCCCCTAGTAATCCTCCCCCAAATTTGCAAATATACGCTTCCAATATTTTGTTGACATATGTAGTTGGCAAAGAACGACACAAACAAATAAACAAGCAGACAGGGGTAAGCATAACCTTCTTGGCAGAGGTAATTAGCCTGTTATACATTATGCACATATGTTTTATATAAAAGTGTTTATATTTTCATCGATTTGCAAGATTACGGTAATGAGATGTTCCATATTATTGAAATGCCGGAGACTAAGGATAATAAACAAAAACGGAACCTGTGATTGTCATTGTAATCCATTGACAAAATAAAAACAATTTTAATTTAAACTTGCCGACACTCAAGCATGTGCACTTGAGCATTTGTGGTTGTTTTAAACTATTTTCCTAGTCGATTGGTGTTTGTTGCATATACTGAAGAATAAAGACGTATGTTTGTGATAACTTGACTGGTTGCACAAATCTACCTGGCTATAGACAGTGGTGTATATGTGCATACGAATAGTCTTCGCGCATTAATTACCATGTGACTGGAGCCTGGTTGCTTCCCAGAGAAGTCGAGATGGTGTTCGATTAGACAGGTCTGCCAAGTGGCTCCAGGACATCCACTGAATACAATTCTATTTTTTGTGGTATAGGTGTATAGCAACTATAACAACAATATAAAGTAGCTATGACGGGAAAACACTCATATTGTTAACTATCTGTTTCAGTGAACCCCAAAACTCTCAAAACAATGGCATTGATGGACAAACTACACATTGAGCACGGGATTGAAACATGCTGCAGAGGAATGGAAAAAGGTAAGTTTGGCACCTCCCCTCACTCAATACATGTCTTACGTTCACCCCCTGAGCAAACTGTGCAGTCATGGGTCTCTTCCGAAAGAAACAAGCACAATGGATGAGTGTATTTTAATCTTGGTCATCTCTTTGATCTAGAGGTGGCTTTAACAAGAACATATTAAAAGGTGTCTTTTTCCATGCAATGCAGGAATAACTCGGCTAGTTTGGTATATTTGTAGACCTGTTACAACAAAGGTTGAAGAGTCTGCGCGAAGTAGCGAAGAAACTGCCTGAGGATGACTGGAGATACACCCCACTCGAACAGCTCATCGGCCTTCACTGAGGCTATTCTCGTCGACAGTGCCATCTCACATTATACAAGCCAGCACAGATTTCTGCAATCTTATTGTACCAGTTGAAGACATTGAAGACAAATTTATTTTAGTTGTGCAAGTGATTTGCATGTGTACATATTAAATGTGATTATTTCATAATACCAAATTGTTTGTTGGTGAGAAATGATGCAGTCAAATTGTGTAGTTATACTTGAATGTGTGTTTTCTAATATCACAGGCGCCAGATTTAAATAAATATTGGAGGGGCTGAACCAGAGCTTGAGCACCACTCCATTCTTATTCGCTGTTGACTGGAATCATGACAATGGAAGACAGGGGCAGGAGTGTTGTTGAAAAAAAAAATATTTACACCATTTTTGAAGCTCTTCAGGCTATCTGTAAACCTCGATTTGCACCCCCTCCCGTGAGGAAATATTGAAGGCCTAATCTTATTTCCAGCCCCTCTACTCAGATATTGGTGGCTGAGCACCCCCAACTCTCCCCCATGTTTTTGTGCCTTAGAATATCAGTAACAATGCCTTGTTGTGTTGAGCTAAAAGTAAATCGCACAGCAAAATCATCCAGAACCAATTTTTTATTTACATTGATAATGTTCGTCAACAATCACATAAACATTAATGCTGCTATGTCTTATTACAATGAACTTGACAACATAATGATGCTGTGCGTCAATCAAATACTGTACATATATTTATATACATGAATATTTTTCTAAAAATTAGTTGTTGGGCCCCCACTTCTGCACTTACAGTTTCTGCCTCGCTTATCTTAAACACTTCGACATGCAACAGGTTATCAGAGCTCTCCTAATCCCTTTCAACATCATTTGTATTACACTTCCATCAGTGTTCCTCTTAGATATACATCATTTGCATTTCACTTCCATCAGTGTTCCTGTTAGATATCCATCATCATCCATATATTACTTTCAATTTCATTTATACACTTCCATCATAATTCATATTAAGCTTAGATCTCCATTCTCACATTAAACCATAAGCATTGAAACTATACTTTCTTCATATTACACTTGCACCATCACTTGTATTTTACATTATCAAGCATGGTAGAGTTGGCTAACAAATGCCTATCATTCTGCAATTTTCAGGAAGGAGTGTCACACTGTATTATGGTTAGATAAATGAGAACCATGACCATAATTTTTTGCTGTTTAGAATGATCATTCTTACTTCCTCCACGCATACACATACACACATATAAACCTTGTGACAGAAACAAGACACTGGAGAGTAACAAGTATTTCTATTTAAGCTGGCCAATGTTTGCACTGTGGCAAAACATGATTATTTTAAAACTAGTTGTAATTGGAGCCTTGAAACTAGTGCCCTTGGGGTAGTGTATTATTCAGAGACAATGTATGATTATTGGAAAATAAGCACAAGTAGTTTTTTTTCAAACTTAAAGAAGTAGAATTTGTAAAACAAGTGTAGATTCAATTATTTAAGAAGTATTAATTTTCGCCAAGGCCAATGAATTAAAGAAATTGTTTTCTGCCGATTGCATAAAAGCTAGCAGAACCTGTGGCTATGTTTAACGCTCTCTAAAGCAATGGCACTTTAGTATTATCCTGTTCTAGCTGCAACTTTTGAGGTCATTGATGGATTAGTCGAGATAAATTGACAAAAAGTTCCTCCATCGATGGCAAAGCTGGCCCGTGTCTCCGCCTGATGTTTTTGGCGTTGCTTGCTTGGCTGATGTTCTTGCCAGTCCCGAGATGGCGCCACACGCAACAATCTTGCCACCGCAAAAGCATACGTTTCCTGTCGACCGCTTCCAGTCTTCGTCATGGACCTACGTCATTGATGACGCTCATAATCCACTGTCTGGTCTTGGTGATGTCGGTGTACACACCGGGAGTACCCCATTCCGTCGGCTTGCACCCTAACCCCCACGACACTATACCGGCAGCCACCCATACGTTTGTCTGGTTGCCGACGGCACAGGCAAGGACTCCACCACTGTCGCCCTACAAACGTACGAGGATAGCTTTAGTGTTTACTCAACCCACACACATACACATATTTCGTTCGACCTCTGTACTCTTTGTGAAATATCATGTAAATACATTATTATATTCCACGAAAATCGCCAGTTTGCTTTTCCCGTTTAAACAACAGGCGTGCTGTCAATCTAGCTTACATTCATATTAATTTATGAAACCTTACCGCGCATGCGTCAGGACCGTGAAGGCCACGTGCGCAGATGTTGACATCGGTGACCTTCATTAAGTCGACATCTTGGACTTCCTCGATGACCTGTTTGCACTCTTCGTTCGACACCAGTTCGACGGGCTTCATATGCGCAACACTGCTGTAGTCGTCAGCTGAGAACACGACACAAGCATCTAATTAGTCAGCAGGTATTTCACCTGGCATTTACGTTATATCTTAACACTTCAATACTATGTACACACACTAAAAATCTTTTTTGTTTTGTTTTTCAGACACGCAGTAATATTAAATTATAATTTAACAATCGTTTTGACAATTCCAGTATGGTGACACCTGACCTATCGTCTTGTCTCACGATATATAGGCCCGAGCTTACTATTTGCCCATTTTGGCTTTTGACAACGACTGAATGGTCTTGGGTACTTATTTCATAACGGGAAGTGCGCATTTATTTTATTTTGCGTCTTTTATATTTAACAAAACCGCTTTAATGGGTCACTATCTTAGAGATAATCTACCGCATCACAATAAATATGTACTGGCCTATCCATCACGCAAATAGTTAAACCATCAAAATGGATGTCGAACACGTGGAGCAATCAGCCATTCCGTCGTATATTTTGTTGAAATTCTGGCACAAAACTGGTGTCTTTATTACAAAAACATAAGGCAACGTTTTAAGCGACAACTGTGTGCGGGAATGTTTGATCAAGCTGCCCTACTAATATAATGCACGTTATGTTACGTTTATCAAGTGTTGACAATGGATCCATAAATTCATACTCTCATATTATCGCTGCTATTTGTGTGATACAACCTTGAACAGGATCAAGCGAAACAACGTAACCAAAACTACTGTCGTTGACGAACAGGCACACACAATACCACACACCTGATGCGTGCGTCTTGCCCCAGCCAGCAACGTAACATGTGCTGCCGACCACGTGACTCGAATGTGATGACAGACACACGGGTCCGACGTATCTGTTCAGTTCAACGGCAGTCTCCAGTCGTAACAATGCGACATCATATTCGTACTTATTCCAGTCATACGCCGGGTGACGCTTCAGTTCTCGCACTGCTCTCGTCTGCCGAAATTCGGCGTGAGGCGCCATCCGAGTGTAGCCCATTGATGCCGTCAAACCACTTGTCGTGTTTTTACTGCAAGTTGTCACTTTAGAATATCAGGATTACGATGCCATTAGTGCACATCTGACATATATACACACCCATCCATTCACTACACACGCACGCGCACTGCCATACACACGCACGCACATGCGCACGTACACACACACACACACACACACACACACACACACACACACACACACACACACACACACACACACACACACACACACACACACACACACACACACACACACACACACACACACATCATATGTCATATTACACATGTCACGGGAACACAATATGTATGCTGTTGAAATTGACATGTTATCTGACAACATTACGCGTATACCAAGTACAAACATAAATAATGATGTGTAAAATATGCACCATAAAAATGTTCAGGGGTGATATGATAAATGTTCAGGCATGCGCGTAGGTTTCACTTACTGCCCGAGACAATGTGCCGCCGTCAACACCCACTCCGCGTTCAGCAGTGCTCCTCCACAGAAGAACTTGTCATTGGGTCCGCCATTGAGGGAGACGAGCCAGGGCCACACGCCTGGAGTGAGGTCGGAGCCAGAGAAGCTGGTTTCGTCGACATTCGGTCTCCAGTCGTCACCGTAGCCACAAGTTGACGAACCTTCAAAAACAGCAGTGTTGTTCACAATTAAGCTGCTTCAAAGATTACACATGCTCATGGAACAACATATGCAACGAACACAAACGCGGCACCTATTGTCGTGTAGGCCTACTTCAAGTGGAAAGGATTCCCACGTCTTGGCAACCTTGTCACGCCAGTTGAGTGTGGCGGCTATTGGTTGTAGTTTTAGAATCATTCAAAATCTTAAATCACCCACACCGCGGGGTGGATGGGAGTTTAAACCTGAACGAAACATTATGTTTTCTGACTGCAAAAATTTGACACCACCCCTGAATACCTGATTGATTATCCTGTGTAACAGTTCTACCTACCCGACTTGGCGCACGATGTGTAGACGGCCCGGCCTGAGGAACAAGTCGCTCTGAAACGACACGGCTTCTTAAAACATTCGGAACGTCTATAAGTCTCATTCAATATAGATCCATTACTCTACAAATTATATGTCTACTTGAGTTGTGCAATATACACAATCACAGATGCATGCATTTACTGACATAGTTCAATTTACAATCATTTAAAGTTGCATTCTGAGATCGCCCACCTTTTAAATACAAACGTCCAATGAATCAACACGCCACTTACACTCTATACTTAATACTATTTCTAATATACGTTTTGTTCACATCAGTTGCAATTTTAAGATAAAACGGCACAAAAGTCGAAACATTATATCCGCGTGCAATGCGTTTATTATTCAGCTGGCCAGATATGACCGGCAATTTTTGAAAGCATAATTTATCGAATAACGTAACAAATACCGAAGTGACATACGCGGTAGCAAGTGATTAAATGAGTACTTGTTGTTCATGTTGAACATACATTTTCTTTAAAAACAGTTTACAATAGGGATAATCAAATTAATAACGTGTCGCAGCGACGTGCAGCAATATAGTATAAGAATGCGGCATTAAGCTGTGCTGTTAAGATTGAGAGAACATTGATATATTTGTTGACCATGCACCAGAGAGGAATATGATCGACACACAGTGTCCAAAATACCATCGCACCTGTGTTCTAATCGCTGTAGTAACGTTAGTCCCGGAGTCGTAGACACTACCACTGTGCAAGGTTTGTATTTTGACATCTTTGAGTACTGTATTCCATCTGACTTTCTACAATAGCAAATGTCATTAAATATAATCATGCAGTGAATAAAAAAATTTGTTTAGCCTTAATCGATCAACGGTGTGATGATCGCCGGGTATCAATGCCCCAGTTGACGAAACCATCAAGAAAACGATCATCTATATAACAGCCGTTCGGATTGTTTAGGTATTGCGTATACCTGCAGATAATTTATGTAGCGATTGAGACGACAGTTAGTCACATACCTTGTTTATTGTGATATAGGTGATATATGTTATTGTATAGCATTAGTTATGGTATAAAAGTCACACAGTTGCATCGACTGCCATTTACGCAACGATCTTCTATAACGTAGACCTCCGATTTTCGCCAAACATCCATTCTCACATTTGTGGGATATATTAACATTTAAGTATCCAAACAGCCTTATTTGCACTGACTAATATATGTGTAACACATATAGCCCAAAATATAGCAAGAAACGAACTAATGTCAAGCATAACTACATCACACTGATACATATAACTCTGGAGACACTTGATTTGACGCGCGATTGGTAATTAACGACTAATTGTATTTGGTAGATACATATACACTTTCTAACAAATGACTGATGACACCTGTGGGCTGGTGACGCGTGTGACACAATCTGCCTCTTCTATATAAACACCACCTCCCCATACACACGTACGCACGCACCCACACGCACACACATACACACACACCACCACCTCCACCATCACCACACAATCAGCCATCACGCGCGAGCAAGAACTATTTATAAAACCGGTTTCATATGTGTGAAAATGTGGATTGTGACCGTTCGCTTACCTGTGATACAGCTCCAGACATGTCTCATCGCTCCACTCTTTGCTCCAGTGCTCATTACAAACCAAGTACCACTGATCGCTTGTACCGTCGTAGACCTCCATCAGACCTTCATATTCTTCTGATCCTTGCAAACGGACTGAAACAGTATTATAAGTGTCAGTGGATTAGTGGTAATGTTTCCGCTTCGTGCAGCGACACTATATCCACATCATTGTTGTTCAGTCACTTCAGTGTATAAAGAGCGTTTCCATTAAAGACATCATGACATTGTACATGGCGCTTTATGTTAACACTTTTCACAAAATAAGTCGTTTTGTTGACGGAGCCAATAAAACTGTAGTCCTTTCCCTATGGGAAGGTTGAACCAATGAGCAAGTGGCACACTGGTGACGGCACAGACAGGTCGCACGGTAGACCAGACATTGATCAGACTGTAGACGGGATAAGATATGTAAACCTGTTATGATAATTCATATTGTACTGTATCGACCGCTCTGTGTCGTAGGCACATAAGTGATTTGCAAGTGGGTTAAGAAATCATAACACACCACTGTGTGTGTGTATACTTGTAATCATGTTCAGTTCGAAATATAATGACTGTACATTCACAGCCGTGTAAAAGGAAAATTTTATATAGCGCAGTCTTCAGGACTGCTCAAAGCGCTTTATGCTTTACTCCCTTGGCAGACCTATTCAATCGATCACCATCTCGATTTCTCTGGGAAGCGCCATATAACGTCAATCATTACATGGTGGAAGCGGTGGGATGTCGACAGAAACCGGTAAACAAATAAGTAGGATATATAGCCACAACAAGACCCACCGCAGTGCCACTCGTCCTCCCCGTGGACGCAGTCTCTCACGCCGTCGCACACTTGACTCCTGTTCAGACACTTGTGGTCGTCGCACTGGAAGCCGCCGCCACACTCTGCTGTGGACAAACACAACCATCATCAACACACGGAGAACATCGTGGCTAGGTGGTTACTCACGACCACTTACACGCACCCACAGAGCAACAAACAGAGCAATGGTTACTCACGACCACTTACACGCACCCACAGAGCAACAAACAGAGCAGCGGTTACTCACGACCACTTACACGCACCCACAGAGCAACAAACAGAGCAGTGGTTACTCACGACCACTTACACGCACCCACAGAGCAACAAACAGAGCAGTGGTTACTCACGACCACTTACACGCACCCACAGAGCAACAAACAGAGCAGTGGTTACTCACGACCACTTACACGCACCCACAGAGCAACAAACACAGCAGTGGTTACTCACGACCACTTACACGCACCCACAGAGCAACAAACAGAGCAGTGGTTACTCACGGCCACTTACACGCACCCACAGAGCAACAAACAGAGTAGTGGTTACTCACGGCCACTTACACGCACCCACAGAGCAACAAACAGAGCAGTGGTTACTCACGGCCACTTACACGCACCCACAGAGCAACAAACAGAGCAGTGGTTACTCACGGCCACTTACACGCACCCACAGAGCAACAAACAGAGCAGTGGTTACTCACGACCACTTACACGCACCCACAGAGCAACAAACAGAGCAGTGGTTACTCACGACCACTTACACGCACCCACAGAGCAACAAACAGAGCAGTGGTTACTCACGACCACTTACACGCACCCACAGAGCAACAAACAGAGCAGTGGTTACTCACAGCCACTTACACGCACCCACAGAGCAACAAACAGAGCAGTGGTTACTCTCGACCACTTACACGCACCCACAGAGCAATAAACAGAGCAGTGGTTACTCACGACCACTTACACGCACCCACAGAGCAACAAACAGAGCAGTGGTTACTCACGGCCACTTACACGCACCCACAGAGCAACAAACAGAGCAGTGGTTACTCACGACCACTTACACGCACCCACAGAGCAACAAACAGAGCAGTGGTTACTCTCGACCACTTACACGCACCCACAGAGCAACAAACAGAGCAGTGGTTACTCACGGCCACTTACACGCACCCACAGAGCAACAAACAGAGCAGTGGTTACTCACGACCACTTACACGCACCCACAGAGCAACAAACAGAGCAGTGGTTACTCACAGCCACTTACACGCACCCACAGAGCAACAAACAGAGCAGTGGTTACTCTCGACCACTTACACGCACCCACAGAGTAACAAACAGAGCAGTGGTTACTCACGGCCACTTACACGCACCCACAGAGCAACAAACAGAGCAGCAGTTATAACCATTACATTTTATTAATCTTATCAAAACTAGTTTCAGACGACCATATATAGGACTTCTACTGTCACCAATTTTAAATTGTTTGGACAGTCATATGATTATTAATTAACATTTTAAAACTTTCATGATACAGTTTGTTGTACATCAGAATGGAATGGCATAAGTGAACCTCACGTGATTTACACCACGTCTGCGATGCGCAGATGCAATTAACAAAAATTCCCCAATTGTGGCATGCTAATTAAGACCACAGTGGCGTGACGCGGGTAAATCAGAAAAGTTGTATGAATGACGCGAATAATGGCGATTCAAATTTTACATGATGTTTTCTATATAATTCACAAATCCTAATGTCGTAAAAGCAACACCTACAGTCCGTCACACAGGCCCGACACGATTCAACACAACTTGTTACTACAATCTAAATTAAATTAAAAGTAAACTGTGTGCAGGGTCGTTACCTAATGACGCAACGCAGCTAGTTTATAAACTGTTGAAGGGAGTCAGGTCGCGCCGGGCGGAAACGAATATACCGTACCACAGTTGGCTTCATCCGTGTTATCGGCGCAGTCACCGACTCCGTCACAGACCCACGCGTGCGGGATACACTTGTCTGAATCGCACGCAAATTGGTCTCCTTTGCAACCTGGAACAACAATGCGTCTATGTAACTGCGCAATCCATGGTCTGCTGCGACAATGACTTTGTAAGATCATATTATCTATGATAAACGTAGGGATAAGGAGATTTAGAGGATATTAGACAACATGTTTTTTTCGGATATTAAACTATTATGAAAATAATGATAGAATTATTTGTTTCTCACCTAAAAAAGAAAAAGAAAAGAAAAAAGAACTACAGGACACGAAGAACCGTTAATGAAATAACCGTGTAGGTTAGACATATGAAAGTATTAATTGCGACACATGACAATAAATTAATGGAGCATGTGTATTTGTTTAAAACAAAATCGTCAAATTTAACACAGATAAAAATGTTGGACTCTCGACAAGCCAACAATCGGTGGTTTGTGCTCTGGATGGCAATGTTGCTCATTCTTGTTAAATCCTGTTAAATTGTGTTAAATGTGTTAAAAGTGTTTTACATGTATCTTGTTGTTAGCTCTTGTTTAATCTTGTTAATTTTCGCTAAATCTGGCTAAATCACATGTGAAGTCAAGGGACCCGCACGCGAGGCCAGTACCTGTGTTCTCAGCGAGGGCCTGCACCTCCCGTCCGCCGACACACACGTTGCTGTCGAGGGAGTCGGGCAGTGCGCTGCAGTTGACGCCGCTCACCCAGTCGGCACTCAGCATCTCGTAGAAGAACTCGCAGTGACGCCTCGCCTCTGTATCAACAACAGAGCGCTAACTTAAACCTGTAGTCATGCCATCACAATTTCCACTATTTTCCTCCGAATAAAATATGGTATCACAATGGTTGAAATTGTTATTTATATATTAAATATTATTTTGTTTGTTCTGACCAAATGGCATTGATAGTCACGAACGTCACGTGAAAGATATATAAATAAATACATCATTTGTCCATGCCATTCTGATCCAAATTGAAGGACATAATCTCAATTACCATTCAGGGGCAACGCAGCCAAACATGTGGCATAGCTACTGCAGTAGACGCAATTGTTGCAGTGAGTGTCCCATGCTCTTTATGAATTCTCGTCTTTACTACCAACAATTCATGCATAAATTAACAAAGGCAAGAGCATGCATATTAACCAAGTTTATTTTGGAACTGTCCCTTTCTAAAAAAAATGGCAATGATGATGTTGCACGCACCTAGACACAGCGTCTTGCACGGCGGGATGTAGGTGGTGACACCATCGTCAGACTCGACACACTTCGGGTTGAGCACGGAACAGCCGAACAGTCCGATCAGGTCATAGCATTTAAACGTATCTGCGAGCTGTCTGACGTCATATAAGTAGTCCTGGCACCACTCTTGGCTATGATGGCCGACCAGGTTGGGGAAGGTCGTCGTGGTATACCCCGTCGACTGGCACTCGAGACTCGTGATTTGTTCACATCGTGACGTCGACGTCGTCTCTATGTTGTAAAGATAGCAGTCAAACACGTTATCACGACACAAGGGCCTGTAACAGGGTGGTTTAGCTACATCAAACGATACACAAGCTCCTGATGGCATAGGAAGAGTACTTTCTCATATCCAATTTACACATATCTTAAGCTGTAGTGTGCCCTCTGGTTCTACTGCCTTCCTTAAAGGGGCCTCCTAAATTTGATATTTCGCTCGTGTCGACCGTTTCAAAATCATTTTGTGAAAATGCCAACCTATCTAGTATTCACTAAGACAGGATATGTTAAATCAGTTGAGAAAGCAGCTTTAAGTTTGAAGAATACATTTCGTCACTATCATAATAATCGTTAAATGTTTTTAAAAGTTCCATTTGGTCACCTGTAAGTCTCTTTGTCTCTAGTGTTGTCAATTGACATCCTACTAGTTCTATTAGGCGGCTTTCATAACTAAGATATCTCGGGTCAGGAACCAACTTAGTCGCTTTTCGTTGTAACGTACTCTTTCTAAAGCTTGTCTTACTCCTTCTTACGACGAAAGGATTACGACCTCTGACCTGGAAGGGGTTCCTGGACGCAGACGGAGGGATCGTCGGAGTCAGGCAAGTTCTCACACCCGTCTACCCAGAGAGGCTGCGATTCCGGGACATAGCCGCATCTTGTTTTGGCTTCTGTTATAAAAGAAATATGTCATGTTGTATCATGGTACTCTCAATAAAATATCGTGGTATTCGTCTGTATGGTCTATGAGTATAAACACAAACTGAAAAAAACATATCAATGTGTTTGTGAAATCAGTTTCTAAACAGCAATGCATCAACTAACGATATACTTTATTTGGTATCTTAGGCCCTACGCACATTTACATATAGTTTATGCGTTGATAGTGGTTACATCAACTGCGTTTGGGTAATTTGTAAAAGTAACTAGGCACATGTTAAATTTTAAAAGATACGACTTTGTAAGAGATACATACATTTGGAGAGTTTTCATCGTACGCATCCTCGCAAGCCAGGGCTGTTTGCCATGCAAAACTAGCCCTGGCAGATCCACTACGCGAAGTGCGGAAGTTAGCTGAGTCAAATTAGTAATTGACTTCGCCAGTCGCGACTGCATCACCCGTGAGAACAGCGCAAATACCCGCCCCAATTTGAAGACGAATAAATGACTTCTGGGAATCCCAATATATAATGACTCGTTCGCCCATTAGCACGAGCAGCTGAGCAGTATTGTGTATTCGAATAATTGCTTCTACTTCCTAAACATTGCATGTAACACGAGCCACGGTTGGTTGAAATTAGTTTTATTACGACCACCTGACCTGCCGACATCCACTGATCTAGTGAACGATTTCATAGGCTGAGCTTAAATTCAGAGTTTTGCAAAGCGATCAGCCAAGGGGTACTGCTGGCTAGCACTGACGTAATCAGCAGCAGTGACCCCTGGCGCGCGAGGATGGTCATACGCATTCAAATGTATTAGGCCTATTTTCAAAGACAACTATGGCCCGACGGTTTTCTTGTTTCCAGATGAATCATATAATATGAATTATTATATAAAGAGTGATAATACATTTAAAAAAACGAACGGTGTGCACACGGGTAGGCGGTGATAAATGCACGTACTTCGACAGAATCGTCTGCACGGTGGAATAATGCGTCCGTCTACACACGGTGGCGCGTACGCGATGCACCAGTAGAACTGCATGAACCCGTAGCAGAGCTCTTCAAGGACAGCCAGTGTGGGGTAGCCGGCCTCCATGGCTGCCACCTGACTTGGGTGTCCCAGTACGTTCGGGTAGGTCGTCAGAGTGTAGGGCATTGATGTACACACCGGCACGACGAGCTCCTCGCACACGTCTACGTGTTTCTCTGAATCAAAGTAATTGGGAGGGTGATAAATATCCTGCTACAGATGCAATAATCCTAGGGGGGGCTAGGAAGGAAGTAATCCTACCCGAACATTCGGATTTTTAGTTTATGATCCGGAGATGCCATTGTATGCATTCTGAAGCCACTTTTATAGAAAGTGTAGAATTGTTAGAGAGTATTTATTTTAAAAAGTGATCAAGGAGGTGATATGACAAAATTAGCAAACAAAGCATATTAAAATAATACCACCGTGCATATGCGAATGTAAGGCACCAATTATTTTATTATTTATATCGACTTCAAAAATGGTTTATTGCAATGTCAGTACGGTGTTTTTCTTACGAGACTCGATATACACCAGTTCGTAAACGGTTACTTGCAAGCATTATATAACTTCGGTTGTTTGAGTAAACGGTCTAGGCCCGTTTTAGCTACTTCCCGTTATAGCTACATTTTTTTACCGTTATAGCAACTCGTTAAGTTTGGTAATCAATTGTAATTATACTATACAGGAGGGGGCAGCAAAGGGGAGCATTAACTATTTCAGATTGCATTGAGATTTATGCATAAAATGTATCCTACTCTATGAATATAGAACAAATTTCAAAAGTCACCGAAAAGTCATAAATTTAACTATCGTTTACTTGAAATGGAAAATATAACATAAAATACAAGTGCACAACAGTTTTTATTAAGACAACTGCATTAATTGTACAGAGTACAGAATTGCGTTTATCAAAAAGTCATAACAGTAATCAATCACGTGTTTTGTCAATCATTCTAGTTTCAAGAAGTGTCTGATGATCATTCTAGTTTCAAGAAGTGTCTGTTGCTCTAGTTTCAACAAATGTCCAGCTGCACGCAGAAAGCTTAACACTGACCTGTCTCCCGATGCATACTCTTGCTTGAACACAGCCAGGCGCTGATCCACAACGCGGTATTTCGTTTTCTTCTGTGGTGGTGGGATGGCAGCGTCATGTTGAGCACCTTTGGGCTCCGTTGCTGCCTGCTCTGTCTTCACAGCTTCCACGAACTGGAAGATGTTGGGATGGTGTTTCCCCACCACCTTCATCAACTTTGAGTTCCACCCCTCAACATGGTTGTTGGTTCATTTATCGCTTTCTGTGTGGACATTCCACATATCCATGTGGATCTTTGAATCATCACCTAGCCACATCTCCACAAACTAATCATTAAAAGTTATTAGTTGTGGATATTCCTCAGTGGGGCACTTTTCCATCAAAGCCATCCACCCCTCATGGACATCGGCTGGACCGAGATGTGCCACTGTAGCAACAGAACGCACATGCTCACGCACAAACTCTCCTTCTGTGCGTACTGCACAGACAGAACAATAGTTTGTAGCTTCCTCCATAAACACTGACTGAAATGGAAGTTGCACCCAGACAGTTGACAACCAGGGTACAACTCACTGACAACACTTGTGGGAGCTGTCTCGTAGTCCAGTCGCAGCTTGGGAGGGTTGAACTCCAGTCCAAGATCCTCACATTTCAAATTGATCTTCTGGAACACGTCTCTGTATGTTTCCTTGCGTTTGTCCGGAAGCAGAGCATACATCACAGGCACTGTTGTTTCCAGATCCGAGATTGACATGGAGAGTGTACAGTTGGTGGAATAGCTTGGACGCTGTCTTAAATGTGCCATCACCTTGAAACGCAAGTCAACTCACAAAGCAGGCGAAGATTGTCATCTGTGGCAAATCCTATTATTTTATTCTGCTGTTGACTGTCAAATGCAAGGAGATCTTTGCCACCCAGTGTCTTCGTATAGCCTCCTTCTAGTATGATGTATTCTCGTTGGGTTGGTAGGTTTGGCACAAGCAGATGCCTTTGACAGTAAATGCCATCTTTTACAGAATGGAAACGTGGAATGTTTGTAACAAAGACCAAACAACTCGACGTCAGCTTTGCTACCTCAGCATTGTAGATTTGTTGGACTGGGATGAGGGGTTCATCTCGAGCACGTTTCCTCGTGGAAGCATTGGCCTTCGTCACCTCACATTGTGCAAGGTCTGGCGGGTGGTCATGCTCGCCACTCCACTTGACGAATTCACCAGCCATGTCAGTTGTCAGCGTGGACTTGCACTTGACATTGTGTCTGGTGCATACCCAGTACTTGTTCCCATTTGCCCCAGTGCGTCTACAGCGGAACCAGTAGCCTCGCTACAAGGCAGAAGGCTTCCCTGTCTCAATCCAGTCTGAAATAGTTAATGCTCCCCCCTCCTGCCCCACCCTGAAATGGAGAATTAAAAAGTAGCTATAACGGGACTAGTTCAACTGTCAAACATAATGAGTAGCTATAACGGGAATCAAAAGTTGCTAACAACGGGAAGTAGCTATAACGGGAATACACCGAATAAACGACTGTAGGGCCTACCTGGCATGTAAATATCAATGGATTCTCTGTCGAATATAAAAATGCCAAATGTGCCGTCTGTTCGAGTTGCATTGAAGATCACATTGCGGATATCTTGCAGCAGCTTCTTCGTCACATCCTGTGGCACCCGGAAGTAAATGGCGAAGTTTACCGCTAGGTAGTCGTCGCTGCAAACAGACGCTATGATGTTGTAGAGGCCTACCTCGCAACATGACGTATACTTATTAAACGTGGGATACGAGATACGAGATAGTATTCCATGATGTTAGTTAACCAATAAGGTTACGTTAACACTGTAAGCAAGTTACACAGGAATACAACCTACAACAGAGGTCAGGTCGTATAATAAATACAAGAAATATCATAATATTTGGAAGACTAGCACTAGATCGTAGAAGTGTTAGGGCACGGAGGATCAATTGGTTTGGAGTTCGCCATGAGGTGCAGACTTGAGTTGCTCCGCAGAGAGTTCGTACCCCCTGTCGGCGGCTAACACTACATGCTGATATGTATGTGTACAAGTGGCTGACTACCCTAGCAACGTGTGTGTCGAGTCATATACTAAACAGTTATAAGCCATTTCTAGCAGTGCCATATTTAGGGGGTCATTGAGCAATACGACCCTTTTTGTTTTTATTGTTCCTATATAACCTGTTGTGCCACTAAATTTTAACAGAAACTAATGGGTGACGACATTTATTCTGTGCTCGCGTTCCTAGATCCCAAGTATGTCACTGCCTTCTATCTATTTTTAGAGTCTACGCCAGGGGGTGTAAATGATCCCATACAAGGGGTACATGGGTAATCAGTCGTGGACCCGCACAGTGGTGATCTTTATCTCTAATCGACCCAACAGTGGTGCGACTATAGTCAGTATAAATGGATGCAGCTAACCGGGAGAAAGAAAGTGACGCAGATATGGAGAGGTCTTTGGCCAGCTATGGGTCTCGCACGGCTAAAGGAGAACACCGATGCTGATCGCGCACCTTGGGCACGAGCTAGATACGTATACCACATACAGCAGGCAGTCAACATGTGTTAATTAAGCGGTGTTGCCTTGTCCGGGTGTAATAACCTGAATGCTACCATGTAACTATAACCGTGGATTAATCATAACTGCTACATAGTACAATTTGAAAACTAACAATTCTCCAACTATGTAATGTAATAGAAATGTAGGTATGTGAGAAAAGCAAACGAAAAAACGCGATTTGTTTTAACTTTAACAATGATGCAGTTACCTGACGAACGTAACGTTTATGCTCCGATAGATGTTTCGTACGTTGCTATCTGTAAATACTGAATCCAACTGAAAAGCAAATTAACATTATGTATTATCTCCATACATATATTTATTTATTGTTATGTTCCTAGATATAGTACCAAATCCTTCATTAAATTGTGACGCAAAAGAAAATATAACTACCCAGTATCGAACAGGTTTGTGAAATTTAGTTTCGGTTTGCAAAATGTGTATGGTTTGTATTACAAGGTGATATCGATTTAAGTTTGCAATTAATATGTTATGTTGCTATAGGGGAGTGCTTACTTTGTAATGGACGTTTAAATAAATAACTAATTGAATAATATTGAAATACTTTAAAACGTACTGCATTAAAAACAACTCGACATGTTTCAATAACATAATGCCGAGAAATAACAAGGTTGAATATTGTCCTAACGATAACGTATATATTGTGATATTAAAGTGTGAAACGTCGCAAGAAAATACTACTCCATGCTGTCTCGAGAAATACTGAATTCTAACAATACTATTAAAACGATATATGAATTCCCCGAAAATGGAATTGTATGACATTTACCAACCTGGAATTGAAATGAATAAGCCACAAAATTAGACAGGGGATCCTCGTCAACCGACGGGTTTTCTTGAAAGTAGTCATCAGCGGTAAACGATGCTCCGAGAAACCTAACCCTGCCTTCTACCATGGTTGAGCTGCCGAGAACTGCAACGTAGAATCCAACACAGGTCGCATGATCAAATAACAGGAGAGTATAACTGCCTTACACTTCAACCCAAAAAACAAGCAGTAATAACAGATATAAGTATACACGCAACGGTGCGTTAGAAAGCAGAGACACTTGGTATGGTACTGTTAATGTCTGATATATATTCGTTGGCTAGCCGCGGGCAGTCTTCTGCAAATAACAGGTTGTACTATTGAACAATTTGATATTAAATGGATCGTTTCTATCTTAATTGAAACATTAATTATAGTTGTAATCGGCACACAATTGTTGTAGCCATCGTGAACTGCATTTAGCTTTCAATAAATAATACTTTTATTTGACATTTTATATACAATGAAAACTCGCCATAGAAACTCCCGGAGTAAGGAACATCCGCTTAAAAGAAAAAAACATATGAAATCCGCGTTCGGGTCTACACTGTCTTACATACTCTGTATTTTATTATAATTGTTATAATATGTCGAATAACGTGCTTTTTATCTTACCTTTTGGGAATGTGGAATGATTGGGTTTTGTTTCAAACGGCAGTTTGTTGTTCTGACCTTTAAAACGTAAAAGAAGAAAGACTATATATATATATATATATATATATATATATATATATATATATATGCACGCACCATGTACGCGCGCATACACGCACATACATACACGGACACAGTCACAAATCACGCACACACACACACGCACGCAAGCACGCACAGCACAGCTGCCGCATAAGCAGCTTCTTTGACTATACCAACGTTGTAATGTTGCAATATGCCATCTCATAATATATATATATATCAGTTTACATTTTGTCATCGCTCGCAGAAGATGAGACAGACATCAACACACTTGGTGTGCGATGTCATTCCTCTTAAAAGTACGAAATATATTCATGTCGGACAACTTGCTAACAAGTATTTAGCCCGGAATCGTGGCTAGTTTGTTGAAGATGAAAGTCCTTTCGGCCCTAGATGCTCTAGACAGAGCAAAGAGGAAAACGTAAATAAGTAAGCCAACTGACTTTGCATTACATATATTATATATATATATATATATATATACCAATATATATATATAATACAAATACAACGTTAAGACATACGTAATGTAATATTTATATACAATACATATGAAAAGATCTAGGTAATATCAAATACACAAACTAACATCAAAGGTGGGCGGATCGACCACACGCAAACCATCAACAAACCTGGGTCTGCGCCGCACGGCATCATTCCCGTGATGTGTATCAAATGTAAGAAGAGTACAAAGATAGAACGAAGTGTATGTCGCGTGCACGTTGCGGTCGTCTCCATCTCGTGTCCCTGTAGATATGTGGTAACGGTCACGCCAACACTTGGTTCAAATATCGTTGGAGCGGCATCGAACCGCGGCCAGTGTAAGCAAAATATTTACGATGCATTTACAAATAAAGGCTGTCGACCGGACGTGCTGTTGACTGGTGTGCAGGAAGGGCGACACATTAACGTTATCAGACACGTGTACATGTCGAAGGGTGCTATCAACAGGAAGGTCGTACATCGCAATAACTATAGCGGGGATGACAGATCGTAGGACGACGTCTATGTGAACGCTACCCGTGTACTTCTGTTAACATTATTATGTTAAACCGAGGCTGTGTGTTCCCCATGGTTTAAATATAACGTTCATAATTGTACAATAGCCATGATGAAAGTATACCCGCCGCCAAATTATGCTTAGAATACCAAAACAGTGTTCGCAGTTGAATTTGAATTTTCTCCGCGAAATGTTCAAATTGTATACAAAACATTCGTGTTCTAAAGACGCTGTATACATACAGTATTGCGGAAGCCGTGGATTGGAACGCAAGGCCCTCTGACGTTCGACGGGTTCGCTCGGTTCCCAAGTTCGAAACAACTGATACAGTTAACCTTCCGCTCATGATTACCACCCCTAGTTTAAGCGGGTGATTCCTCGTAACAGAACAAACAACCTCGCTTCAACCATGTGTGTTCGTCATTTATATCGTGTTTACCGAGGCAGTAGTCGTTCTTAACGTGTAATAGTAGTCGTGGTGGACTCACCTAAGAGATACACAGAGAGGACGAGAATGGCGCCGAGTAAACACGCGGCGACGGCGACCGCGAGTGCCTTGCCTAACGCTTTCCGTCGGCGTTCAGACAACAACGACCCATCTTTGCCGGACGAACTTCGGGATTCCGCCGGCTGTGTTACGGCCACGACGATATGAGGCACGTTACCGTTGTCCTCATTGTTTAGCGGGTCCTTATTCTCTGCGAGGTGATTGTGAAGCAGTTCCGTCGTGCAGTTACTGCCGTCGACGTCTGTTTTGGAGCAATGGCATTGCAGCCCCTTCTCCGCTTCCGGACGAGGCCCTTGTTTCATCTGCATCTGACACCGAGACATAGTTTGTAGCAATGATGATTTACATGATACGGCGTATGTTTAATTCCGTTTCACACATTATATCACCAGTCCAACACAACCTGCTTTCTAGTAGTGCTGATGCGTAAATAATATTGTCGTTTTGTAACAAACAAACACCACCCGCGTTATATGCAATTAGGCCTATTTTATTTCCATACGGTATTGTTGATTTGTGGCAGCAATTGACAATAAACGTTTTGGCTTAAACAATGTAACATTGTACAAACAAATAACTTATTCTTAGAAGCATAATTAGACATGAATATTGTGTGGGAAAAAATCTAAATTAGTTTATTATTGGAAACCTTTCAGTTAATTTGTACTTAGAAAGATATTATTTTTCGACGAAAATTCACAAGCCACACATCGCAGGTTTATAGAATACGCCCTGTCGACCAAATTAATAGGTGCGAAAGAACGCACGACGTGGTTAGTGTCTATACAAATCGTCAGATGTTCTCATTAAATATATAAACATATGACTAACGCTGTCGTACATATTCATAATATACACTTAATAAAGGCGGGTCTAGTATGTATACTCGTGTATTTCTACATCCGTTCGGTGTGCGCAAACTATGAAGTTGTAGATATATGTCGGGCAGTACTGAAGGTAAATTAAACCAGCACCCACAACGACGCGCAAACAATTTTGTATCAGAATATATGACACAGAAGACTCGTTACAAGGACGTATATACTACTGTATTCTGGAAGGAACATCATCTTAAATGGCACATCTTGGAAATCCCTGTTATATCCTGTATTGTGTTGCGTATACATGGTTATAAGGATCATCGGATATCAGGAATTGTCCCACCGTGCTCCTTTCAACGAGAGTCCTTTGTAGATTAAAGACTGACATAGCTCTGCAGATAGGCTCAACATCTACATGCACTGCGACGCGTCGGGTCGCTACAACGTACATCGATTAGCGATGCCAGTCGTTTTTTGTGACCGCAGCTGTTGGAAAGCTAATCGTGCATGTTATACGACCCCAAAATAACACGGAGTGGGTTGTTTAACTTTACCATTTGTCGTCATATGTGATAACTCAAATAGAATGATAAGATCGTGCGAAAGGAAATCGTTATCGTCGGAGGTACTTAAGAAAATCATCACGAGTGTTTGTTTCCTGTGAGAAAATTCGAGAAAAACATCGTGAGAGTAACTGAAAGTTGGCATTTATGATAGTGTCTAATCAGCATGTCAATGATCATAAACAAATGCATCTTGGCGTTTCCCAACAACCATCATGAGAAAACTACCAGCTAAGATCATTATAGACAGTTTTCTTGTGGATTTTGGTCATGAGATGATACGGAAATACGTATGCATACATTGCGTAAATACGTGTACCTCGAAACTACACATCGGTACACATGTGCACGCATATCGGTACAAACACACACGCGCGCGCATGCACGCAAACATACATGCATTAACTCATACACTACCCGAACGCTTTCAAGCTGCGCCAATTGGCTAACGATGGTGGCTAGATAACCCGAACCGTGATAGATAGCGATGTCGAAAGATGTAGACACGATACCGACATCTATGCCAGGCCCATGCATGTCGTGGCTTTTTTGTGGAGCGTTTCTAGACATCCAACTGCACCCTCGTGAGACCTTCAACTATATCCCCATTCAGCTCATCACAATCCTACACCCACCTGCAACTGCCCTCCTCAGAACTCCAACTACCTTACCCCACCTACCCCGAGACTCACAAAGATCATCCAACTTCATCATCCTTATAGTCTAGTCAGGCTGAACGTATTTCCCTCAGCGTGGGTTGCGAACGCACCCTATGCACCCCAGAGTAGGGGTTTGTATGTAAACATGATGTTTAAATAAAAATGTAAATAACTGCTACTGGCATTTTCGTAGAATTCGGTGAAGACGATGATGCGCATCGTGTAAAGGTATTAGGTCTGCATCCGTCGACACGTCGGTTTGCATTAATAGGCTGCAGGGCTGGATTACGCACCTCAGTTGGGACATTACCTTCTTTCCAACCCGATATTCCCACAGCTCGGTTTACGACAGCGTTACTTGTTTACCGCTTCCGGTGTTGAATAAACGGCCGATCACTCATCGGTCGGGCGATTAGTTCGCACCGAGTAGACTCGGCCGACCGAGCAGGTTTTACGGTTCCGCTAATGGCAGCTCTCTTATCGGGGGCATCCGAAGTCGTTGATCCAGAAACGGGACCGTAAAGTGGTTACTCCACGAACTACACCGCTTATCTGTCTGTTCGTCTTACATCACAACTGATTGGAGATACGTCGAGGAAGTGGATCGTTAACGTATTCTTTCTATCTGCAAGTGATGTGCGCTTTCGCATATCGTTCGACAGAATGTTTACAAACTGGTAATTATCGGGGAACCAATCCTGAGTTATGACATGGTGTCAGTTAAGATGATGCACAAGATAAATCATCTTCAGAACACATTGTTTGTTATCCGTGTAGCGGACTGACTGAAGGGTGGCACAGAATCTATCCAGTGTTGTAATTTGGTCCGCGTTGATCGGACCAGGTGGTGCCAATGACAAATCCTAACGAGCTATATTGAGCGAAACACCCAAATCTGACATGTCTTTAATTGACTGACATTTCCGAGAAGACCTAAACCATTCCAGTCATTGATGTATTTCAGTCGCCCGTGTCTTTCAAAAGGTTCGATGTCCGTTTCTCATTTATTGTGATTTGTTTATAATCTGCTCTTAACTACTGAAAATACAAAAAGATAATTTTTCACCTTTTTCTTAAAATCTTAGCACTATTTTCTAAACATCATAATTCCGTCTGTGCGCGTTGAAAACAACAGAAACAGTGGCATACATAATCAAAATATGCTATGCTATCAACGATAAATTTATAACATCACAGGGAAGCTGTTATACAGACAAAAATATAATAGTTAACGAATTCAATAATTATTTTATAAATATTGACCAAAATCTTAACGCAAAAGTCAGACAAACGGCACATGACCCTACACATTTTATAAACAAAAATGCAGCACACTTTTTCTCCACACCAACTTGTCCCACATAAATTATTAACATACTGCATAGTAACAATTCAAAGACATCTGGTGGTTTCGACAACATTGATCCTTGGAAATCAACTAACTCACATCTACAACAGTTCATTTTGTACGGGTATTGTTCTCAGCAAGTTAAAGATAGCTAAGGTTATTTATTTATACAAAAATGAAAACCCTGAACTGTTTATACAAATTACAGACCAATTTCTATTCTTCAGTGCCTATCAAAAATACTAGAGCGCCTAATATACAATAGGATTCATAATTTCTTAGTCGAACATAACATAATATCAAGAAAGCAATATGGTTTTAGGGAAATTTACTCAACCTACATGGCAATGATCGCTTTGGTTGATAAAATATCAAGCAACATTGACAACAACAAAACATCATATAGGCATCTTTCTTGATATCAGTAAGGCTTTTGACACAATAGATCATAACATTTTAATACAAAAACTTCAGTGCTATGGTATAAGCGGTATTGCTGGTGACTGGTTCAAGTTACCTTAATAAAAAACACAGTATGATATTGTAAATGTATCAAATATTCTAAAGCCAATACTGTTTGCAGCTGACACAAGTTTGTTCCATGCTCACACACATTTTAATACTCTCATTGAAGAGGTTAATGTAGAACTACAAAAAACTAGCAACATGGTTTAATACCAACAAACTTTCATTAAATGTAAAAAAAACTAATTTCATAATATTTACACCAAAAGGAAAACATACAATAGAGACAATGCAGAAACAACAATAAATGGAAACAAAATAAAGCAAGTTAAATTTACAAAATGTCTAGGAGTATACAAAGACGAACAATTGAGGTGGACAATTCATATTAATAATTTATCAAAACAATTCCACGAAATGTAGGAATGCTAAACAAATTAAAACATGTTTCCCCTGTGTACATCATGAAGACATTACACTATCCATTAATATTATCCCATTTACAATACTGCGTTCTGTTGTGGGCGAATTCATACATTATACATTTAAATAAATTAAAGATACTTCAGAAGAAAGCGATAAGGATAATTACACAATCGCTCACACAGATCCTCTATTCTCAAAACTAAAACTGTTAAAATTAGATGATCTAAATACACATCAACTAGGCATTTTTATGTATAAATCCACCAATGTCCAACTCACAGATAGCATGTCATCCAAGCTAATGCAAACAGAAAATGTTCATGACCACAATCTTAGAGAAACCATAATGGGTATTACATTCAACACATTACAACAAACAGCAGAAAGTTTACAACAAATTATTCTGGACCAGTGTTCTGGAATGCACTACCTCAACAGTTACGAGAGCTTGTATAATTAAACCTATTTAAAAGAAAGCTAAAACAGTTATTACTGTCAAGATATTAAACTTAGGTATTAGTAGTGATTATTTACTAATTAATAGATCATTTTGTTTGTATTAGTCTATTATCTATGTAATTAACATTAACAACGCTATACTAACAGCGAGCGGTCCGCTATCGTCGATATGCTGTTGGTACAATACACAAATCTGCACTTATAATGTATTATGATATTATATTATTTTATTACATATATAGGATGTTATATATTATCCAGCTATACAATAATAATAATAAAGTTCTTAAGCAAAACAATAATATTGTTTATTACTAATATATTTTATATAGCGTCAATATGAGCTGTATGGATACATATTATAGTATTAAGTAGTGTAATATACATGTATATTGTCAAGTTGCATTTATCACCATACCATGATAATAAACCCCATGGCGGGTGTATCATCTGTACTCAAAGGAGTTCAACCAACAAAGCGAAAGTCGAGTAACAGACCAAAGACATGCATCACCACGCTCAGTCTGTATAAATGTCAACTTCGATTTAAGAACATAATCTTACAAAAATCGTTCAGCGCAAAACATATCACAACCCGACACAAGTTGAATTACACGGGAAATTAAGAGATCGTTGGCCATACCATTGTGATGTCTCGAAGCTTCGAAAACAAGTGAGCAACTGGGTGCAGAAACAATAATGCACCAACTGTTTTCGGTCAGTAAAGACGGGGAGAAGGGATAAAATGTCAATAATGTGCGGCGTGAGAACATGACGACTGCTCAGGGTCCGAGTGTGCACGCTGTGTTTGCGAAATGTGTGACGATGACTAAATAATATACAAGTGGACGTGCAGGGGGCCAGTTTTTGACGCACCTTCTTAGCGAGTCAACAATGTGATGGCGTCCTGAAGCCCCCGTAGATACAGTAATTTTAACAGAAATACGCTTCGTTTTAGCTTAATCGTAGTCAGATAAGTGAAGAAGTTGATCCAGTAGAAAAAATTATTAGAGTAAAAAATTTAAACTTTATGACAAACCTCGCTTAAGGGTCCCGTTTTGCACGCCATTTCCCTACGTGTTACTCATTGTCACCTATTGCTTTGATGTCGGCACCTTCCCACGTTCGTAGCCAAATTATAACTAAGTACAATCAGTTCAGCCAAACTTTGCTAATAATCACACCCCGACTGAAGGCGAATAACGGAACAGAAGAACCCGCTTTAACACCAACTGGGAAGATTCACACAGCGCCCCGGAGTACACAAGCTGATAACGTCTCCTTCAACCCCGGCCATAGGCCACTCCCGACACTTGTATACTTACACGCTTCCTGCGACTTTCAAACGTCGCGTTTTCCCACCGGAAACTCTACTTGTTACGACACACGCAAGATAACGTCTCGGCGTGTTATGCACATATATATATGTATTTACCGTGTGCGCAGACTTGTCACTCTACTTGAGCAGTTACAAATGGCCAAATTAAACAACTCACTCCGTAAGCTCGACAGTTGTGTAAGAAGCGATAGTATTTCCAGCAGCTGAAGTCGCGCGGACACCTCGGGTATACTATGTGTATGTCTATTAAAGCGACGTTGTTCGTTTCGTTATCCGAAATGATTAGGGGTGGTAGTTATCCGCAGGAAGTTCGCTGAATCCGTTGTTTTGAATGTCGGAATCACACGAAATCGCTGAACGTAAAAGTGTTGTTCTGTGAATCCTGCCTACCCCAGCATGATGGCCAACAGTGCGTGTTTAGAAACTGACTGTTTTGTTTTTGAACGTTACGCGGGTGCAACATTCAAATTGCTTACGATGTTTCCGGAACATTAAGCAACTTGGAGAACAGGATAGCTTCAACATATTTTTTTATTTTTTTAATAAAATAATATTAAAAAGGAGAAACGGATATCGCCGTTATAAAAGTCCTTCCTCGATTCAAATTTGTTAGTCTCATTTTTGAAAAATTAGGCTACAAATCTTCCTTATACAGTGCCCAGTACGATATGCTAGCTAGCTCGTTTATGCAAACTAGCACAAATGCCCATCACGTGACGGGATGCCTTGATAGATGACAGTCATAATGGTAATTAGTACCATGTGTTAGAAAACACACCGCAGCGTTACATAAACAGAAGCTCGCTGATAGTCATTGTTTATTCAAAATGACGAAGGTCGGAGAGAATGTGAAGTTCACGTCCATCGATAGAGCCTAGTCATTAGGCTCGTAAACAGGGGGGTGTTCACGTGAACCCCGTGAACCTCCTCTTTTTGTGAACCCCCTTTCTCCAAAATGTGAACCCCCTCAAAATTGCATCTTTAAAATGTGGACCATTAAATGTATTCCATGTTTCTCAAAAGCCGTAACCCCCCTCCTTAAAAGCTGCTGGATAGTGTTCAAGCATTACAAGGAATGCCAAGAAAGCCTGATGTGTGCAGTTGTTAAAGGGAGAACACTTATCTATTAAGTGAGCATCACTGAATATATGGGAGCCTGGCTGAGAGTATATCTCCAATACCATGTATAAAAAGGGCAGTCACTAGAGGAATATGTGACAAAGGACCATTGCATCCAATTAGCCATGCAGACATGGACTTTACATTATCCCAGTGTCTCCTGTTGTGTAAACGCATGGGGTAACAAATACACAAGAAGCCAGTTTTACACCAAACATAAAATTATGAGTCCTAATTGTAGTCACTCAGAGGTGATAGATGCAGACAAAATACTGGTGACTGAACGGGGTGACGATGATTTAACAATTATGAGCACATAAATTAAGCCATATAAAATAATTCACTATTTCTCATCAGAACTCTGTTAAAAAGTGAACAAAAGGTGCGGCTTTTTATTTTTAGTATGCTGATTAAGGTAACTACCGACTGTCAAAGAGGTTATTCTCAACAATCAACAACTTAAGATGTGTAGCGGGTGTATTTCGTACAAGCTGCAAACCCGGTAGACAAACTCATCTGGCTTAATACAAATCATAATTTTCAACTATTGAGCTGGAACGCGAATTTCGATTAATAATTGTATTTCACCAATACAAAATTAAGTGTAGTTTCACCTATTTTAAAATGAGCGTGCTTATGAGAAATCGTGTAATTGTGTGGCTGTATGGTTGCCGAAATACTGTGGTTGCTAGCTGTATGTTTGCAGATCTCAGAAAGGCGAGCATTATCGATGATGAGGAGGCAAGAATGTGTGAAAGGCCTTTATTAGCAATTATTATGTCCATTTTGTGTTCCGTGTAGTTGTAAAATACAGTTTGTGTTTCCTAGAGTCAGTGTGGTGTACAGGATATGGTACTTGACTGTTTGACACCTAGAATTTAATTCAAATTCCACAAGAAGACAATATTTTTTTCTAATCTTCTATTTACCTGGCATGTTTTTATAAATTGTTAATTTACTAACTTAATTATGTTTATTATAAATTATGGAACCAGATTGTAAATATCACACTTCAACTGTTTATTCTGAAAAATAACTTGGATACACCCACACTCCTCGGTGCCTCGATTATTATATTAATATGACCATATTCAGAACAATTGCACACACGGCGAAGGGTTTCGAGTAAATAATTCAGTTATATTTACAACATACCATCACTACGTTTTGGCTTTTATGAATACAATTGGGTGTAAATTAGGCTTAATCAGGCACCAAAATGGGACCAATCTTCACAGACCACGAGTCCCACTTTGTTTGAAAACGCACCCCCAAAACGACCTCGCTATGGGCCTGCTGGGGATGCTAATGTGGTGTTTGTATATAAGATGAAATAATATAAAACGAAACCACATGGTCCACCAATCTCACACCCACTCCATTGTACCTCCTGTTAGAAATGTAACCTTCTGCAATATGAGCCACCACGTGAACATGTGGGGCCCCTGGAGTCTGAATTATTAAAATGTGAACCCCCATTGTGAAAAGCTGGCTACAGGCCTGGTCATAATAGTGTAGAATTATCAAATAAAATTCGTATAGCTATGCTGTTGCCATGGGGATAGACATAAGCATTATTATGACGCACGAGCTGTTATGCTACGTTTTACGTATTGCGTGCACATTACGTTTTAATAACAATAATAATAACAAGATAACTTCTATTGCGCCTAAATCCTTGGAAACCAAGCTCAGAGGCGCATCAAAACAAAAGGGTTGGTCAATCTCAAAATCCATAAGTAGTTTTTCAGTTGTCAACAGATGGGTCAGGGCGCTAGGGAGCTACGGTGGATAAGCAAGGTTGTAAAGATATGTTTTTAAATGACGACGGAATTTTGTAATATTTTCAACTGATCTAACACTAAGAGGAAGCATATTCCAAAGAGTTGGTGCAGCAACAGAAAAAGCCCTAGTTCCAATGTTAGTGTTGACTCTAGGAACAAAAAGTAGGTCAGAACTAGATGATCGAAGCTGGATAGATTTTCTTACAGGAGTAAGCAATAAATGCAAATAAGATGGTTGTTTATTGGACAGTGCCTGGTATGTAATGGTACATATCTTAAATATTATACGATATCGTACAGGAAGCCAATGCAAAGACTTCAAAAGTGGCACAGAGCGAGAAAAACGAGGAGATCTTGTAACTACTCTTGCTAGACAATTTTGGACACGCTGAAGTTGTTTTGTGATATCCTTGCTAGCGATATTATAAAGTAGGGAATTGCAATAGTCAAGTCTGCTGCTAACAAGCGCTGTTGCAATAGTCTTAGCAACAGAAAATGACATATACCGGCGAATACGGCGAAGATCACGAATATGATAAAAACAGCAGCGACATGTTTGAGATATATGTTGTCGGAAATTGAAGTTACTATCAAAGATCACTCCTAGATTCCGCACCGAGGTTGCTGGCGTTATATACTGATTCAAAATACGCGTAGGGAAAAAACCATCCAGTTTACAACGCTGCATTGGAGTACCAATAATGATCAATTCAGTTTTATTTGCATTTAATTTCAACTTGCTGTCAGTCATCCAATGGAAGATATCTTGAAGGCAATCACTAAGTTGGTTAAGGGAGCGATTTGTATCCGGGGTTGCCAACGAAATGTAGATCTGAGTATCATCAGCGTAAAGAGCTTAGTGGCGTGGTGTAAAGAGTAAAAAGCAAAGGCCCAAGAACAGAACCCTGGGGAACACCAAATAAAGTCGGCAGTGCAGCTGAAAAGCAGTTCCCAATCTTTATAGTTTGGTATCTATCAGTTAGATACGAAGAAAACCAGCTTAGAGCTGTGCCAGATATGCCGTACCACTTTAATAGGCGTTCAATGAGAATGCTGTGATCAATCGTGTCAAACGCGGCAGAGAGATCTAGTAAGGTAAGTGCAGTCACTTTACCATTATTAATGTTCAAGTTAATGTCATTATGAACCTTTAAGAGGGCAGTCTTTGTTGAATGAAACTGCCTATATGCTGATTGTGACACATTAGTTAAGATATTTGTGCTAATGTGAGACTTTAGACGACTTGCTACAACTTTTTCTAGTATTTTGGAAATGAAGCTGAGATTAGAAATAGGTCTATAACTGTTTAGGTCTAAGTTCAGGACCGTTAAACTTAAGGAACGAACTGTTTTACTCCGTAAAGGTGTCTTGATATATATAGGGTATGTTAAAAAGATTTAGGTATGACGATCTACTCTAGGGGTCGTTGATTGATCCCTGAAAGTTTGGCGCTCGAGGTTCAAGCTAACAGGGAAACGTTAAGGTCGATTATAGTTAGATATTGTTATTACATTTTAAATAAATCATCATACAAACAATTATGTGACGGAAATCCGGTCCAAATTTGGTTTTAAAAAAGCAAGTGGTGCAGCTTACTTTATAAGGTATAATGCTGTTCGCACATTGTCATTGGGCCAGTTACTCGTTCGTAAGTGACCCGTTTGAACAACATGCACGCTTAATTAAACCTAATCCGCAATTTACCTAAAGTTGCATTCTGTGTTATGTTATAATTATGGCTATACAATTTAGTTGGTTGGTTAGTCTGAATGAAAAATTCAGAGAGAGAGAGAGAGAGAGAGAGAGAGAGAGAGAGAGAGAGAGAGAGAGAGAGAGAGAGAGAGAGAGAGAGAGAGAGAGAGAGAGAGAGAGAGAGAGAGAGAGAGAGAGAGAGAGAGAGAGAGAGAGAGAGAGAGAGAGAGAGAGAGAGAGAGAGAGAGAGAGAGAGAGAGAGAGAGAGAGAGAGAGAGAGAGAGAGAGAGAGAGAGAGAGTAGAGAGATGAGAGAGAGAGAGGAGAGAGAGGAGAGAGAGAGAGAGAGAGAGAGAGAGGAGAGAGAGAGAGAGTGAGAAAGATGAAGGAGAGAGAGAGAGAGAGAGAAGAGAG